>JAOSBN010000007.1:2442491-2457914 GCA_027563595.1 Erythroxylum suave | reverse complement strand
CACGACAACTTCCTCTCTTCTTCACATTTTAAGACACAATTTAGCTTGCTCTTCCCTTTTTACCCTTCATTTAATTAATCTTTCCAATTTTGTCCTTCTTTTGTCTTTTATGGCTCTAACTCCTTTAATCCACTTAACCCCACTTTAATTTTAACTAAGTTCCAATATTTCCTTCAAAACTTCAACTTTATTCATGCCTACTAAATTAATGACTCAATTCTCAAATAAATAATTAACCCAAAAAAACAACATAAAAATTTAAGAAATTAATAAGTAATTTAGCACAAAAATAAATAAATAAATCAGGATCCAACAACTAGTCATCTCAACCCTGAGATGACTCTTTTTTAGGTTCACCTCCAAACCTGAAAGATCTATAATTATAGACAATGTTGAGATGAGTTGTTTAATAGATTTAGTATGGACATTGGAAATAGTAAAAGTTTATATACAAAGTATAGGTTAATAAGCCTTACTCTCTTACATCTACCATGAAATTTAAAGTACTTGTTGCTTCCAACTTTATAAAGAAATAATTGGCTTAGAACCTCTAAGCATATGATAAAGGGACAAGGGGAAATGGGATCCCCTTGTCTTAGTCCTCTAGAACCCTTGAAGATATTAGTAGGCATACTAATAATAAAAACTGAGTAAGATGGAGGAGTAATACAAGCCTCAACCAACCTTACAAACATATTAGGAGAACAATTCTTTCTTTGATACCCTTTCAATAGTTCTTGAACAATAAAGATGTTATCCCCAATTATTCTTCCTTGAATAAAGACACTCTGGTTGTCAAAGATTAGAGAATCTAGGATCGGTTCCAACCTGTTAGCCAAAATTTTAGAAATTGCCTTATATAAGAAGTTGGAGCATACAATAGTATGAAATCCTCAACGAATGAAGGGCAAAAGGACTGTGATATTAAACAAATATGAGTTTTGTTGATCTCCTTCAGTAACACTCCCATAGAAAAGGATTTTAAAACTTCTCTCTTCACCATAGGGTCAATTTCTAGCTAACTTTTCTGAAAGAAGTAATCATTAAAACCATCAAGACCTAGAAATTTTTTAAGGCTAATTTGAAATACCACCTCTGCTATCTCTTTCCCCTCTGCAAGCTTAGAGAGTAGATCATCTTGCTTTTGAGAGTCTCTTTTTAATAAAAGAGCAAAGAGAAGTAGAAGTTGCTAGTGTACGAGAACATCCATAAAAGCTCTAAAATTATCTCTCAGCTTTACATAGGATAAAAGCTCTAAAATTATCCATCATCTGCGTGGAACGCTAACTGGCGCGTGTAGTGCACGCACCAATCAACTCTCGTTGATTGCGTCTGCGCGTTCAATGCACGCACCAGACTAAATTTTTTTAATGTTTTATAAAATTTTAATTTTATTAATTTAATAGAGATTAAATTAATTTATGTACCTAATAAAATTGTAAAGTGCTTTACCAAGTTTTGAAAATTGTTTTCAAATGAAATTTTTAATAGGAAAAGGTTTTGGTATTTAATTTAATTTTTTTAAAGAGTTGAATTATTAAATTAAACTTTGTTATCAAATCAATAATTTGAATCAAGCAAAAGTTTTCAATAATTTCTTTCATAATTAGATTATGTTTGAAATTTTAAATATAATGAGATTATATTATATTTGATGAGACCAGAAATTTTTATAAAAAAAAATAAATCCCTCAATAAATTATTAAGTACACGTTAAGAACGTGATAGTTGCCTTCCATTATTTGAGAATAAAACCAGAATTTTGTTTATAGTCTGACTTGTTGAGTAAACTCAAGGTCACTATAACCCGAATATGTTTTATCTTAAATTAATGGATCCTACTTAACAAAAACTATATGATTTGGATGACTAAACTTATGATCATATAGATTTGGAGGCAGGGTTAGGATTAATATATATGATATATTTTGGCAAAAGTTGTCACCTAACGGTACTAGGAGTCACATGAGATGTAATTGAAAAGTTGTTTTCTACCCAATTTAAGGAGATCCCTTTACTGATAAATCTCACAGCCATTAGGAAGTTAACAGAGGATGCTCTATTTGAGTTTTTTTAGCCAAATTATAGTTAAAAAGTAATTTAGTGCACCTCTCACCTCCTTTAATCCGGTTGGCTTTGGCCTTTTGCTCCATAAGGTTATTATATTCTCTGATAATGTAGGCCCATCAGGAAATTGGGTTAGCCAATCCTCACCAAGTTATGATCTAGTTTCTTCCTTAATATCTAGCTACCAGACTGCTTATTGCTCCAAGTGTAGAAATGCTCCTAATATTTTAAATCAAAAACACCTAATTTGCCAAACAATTACTAAAGTCAGAAGAGAATTTTCTCATACTATAATGTCCATCATATTTAGTTCCATATAGGGTAGAATATAGCAGCCAAGGTCCATTTACTCTCTTCTGAAAATGTAATAAGCTTTTTCCATAAAAACTTTCTTTGAAAAGCATGATTAGCACCATTTAATAATAAGGAGAATAGGTCTACCTTTCTTGGATAAGTTTCCATTTCAGGGGTATTACTTGCATCTCCACTTAAAAAACTTCAACATCAACAAAAGTAGGATCATAACCAATAATGATTCTCCCATACCTGTGAGCTTGGTGGTTAAAGATAAATTTCTATCTGGAGCCTAGTTTACTCAGAATCTTAAGCTTATCAAGTCTAATTTTAGTTTCCAAAAGAGCAAAGATTCATGGATTTGAATTGTAAACAAAATCCCTTAAAGCTGAGAGCTTGTTAGGGTAGTTGATCTCCCTCACATTCCATGTGATGACTTTCATAAATCAAAAAGCTTTACTTTTAAAGTCTTTACCTTTTCTCCTATTGGATTTCCTTTTAGTGGCAGGAAAAAATTCCCCTATAAGGAGATCATCCTCCTTATTCTCATCAGAGGGTGTAGGGTTTGCGTCCAATCGATCAAGAATATTTGTATGGTCATTAAGGTTATCAAGTAGCTTTTCTACAATGACTACTTTTCCAATAGCAGCTAAACTAATAATTTTATAGCCTTATATTGTGGAGGGACAAGGAAATGGTTCCTTAATCACAATGTTAGTTCTAGGACCTTGATCAACTTTGCTTTCTCCCATAGTCTCCCTTTTCAAAAGTCTTACCCGTAGGAATCCATCTCTTACCCTAAGAAATAAGGAAGGGCTTCCACTAGTATTGGACTATCACATTATCTTCATATAAAGCCCCATCAGTTCCCAAACTTATAATTGGGATGATTTCAGGTAAGTATTTGGATAGTTCCATATTTGTATAGATTCTAGCATATCCCAATCTCTTCCTTTCAGCTATATTATCATCCAAGCATAAAGGTTTGCCTAGGAAACTCCCAATCATGCTTAACCCTTTTGTTGACTAATATTCAAGTGGTATATTGTATACATTCACCTACAATAAAATTACCCTGTGCCTATTGGACTCAATTTGGAAACTAGGTTACCAAGGTTGTAGGAAGAAGAGAAAGATAGAGACATGTCATGGCCCTTCTTCAATGATCTTAAGTGCTTGAGCTTTAAAAGAAAAGGTGAAAATGGTGTATCTATCTTATACTATTAAAGCTTCAATGAATCCTTTGTTTTTTCATAATGATGTTTCTCATTTTTAAATGATCAGAAATTCAGGCCTTTTGTCCTAGAAGAAACCAATGAGGGAGTTCTCCTATGATTTATCTCCTTCCTAAAGAATTTCCAAATCTAAAGCATCAATTGTTCGGTCATCTTCAGGTTTAGGAGGGCAAAAATGCAATGAAAGATAAATAGAACCTCAAACTACGTATCTCAAAGTTTTCCTTTCTATAAGAGGATTGATTAAGGATGAAGTTGTTTGAGCTAAAACAATGGGAGGTATGAGGGATGTCTATGCTGTTCTGATGGGAGGTAAACAAGGAAAATCCTCTCTGTCAAGTTTTTATTGTAAGTGAGGTTTAAGGGCTTGCTTAGTAACAGAATAACTTTTACAAAGGCTAAAAAGTTATGCAGTTACCAAAAGAAGTAGGCTCAGGGCAGGAGACCTAAAATTTTAATTCAAGCATCCAAAATGCCTTTAGTTTGACGCCTTTCAGAAGGAGAAGGTTCAAGATTAAGAAAAACGATGGAAAGGTAATGATTTAGGGACGGACATAAGCAGATTTTAGTAGCAAGGCAATGAGGTAGCAAGGTAGAAAAGAAGAAAGTTAAAAAATGAGAATGAATATGGTGGAAAGGATAGCTAGAGGTTAAAGAGAAGGTAGAGAATCTCTCTTTAACCCATTAGTAAAAAGTTAATGATATCTTTCTTAAAAGTTAGTCAAAAAGCATGACATTGGAATTGCTATGTAGGCTTTAAAAAGCATAATCAAAAAATATATGTTATATATTATTGGCATATGATAATGAATATTAACATTTGTGAGATATCAATGGAAAGAATAAATGATTCAATCATATGTATTGTTAACAAAAGAGTTAACTACTGAAAAAGTCTGCTCTATTAGTTACCCCAAAAAGATTATCTTAACATAGTTGTTCCCATAAATCAAATTTCAATAAAATTGAACAACAAAAAACCTAACCTACCCTTTTCCCATCTTCTGCCACACACCTAAAACCCTAATTTAATTTAAACACATATGATAACAGATGCTAAGATTTTTACATTTTTCTCAACCACCAAAACACACAAATGGTCAAATGAAAACCCAATCTTTTCTTTTCCACATCCACCTCTCTTTCTCACCCCTGGTCAAATGAAAACCCAATCTTTTCTTTTCCACATCCACCTCTCTTTCTCACCCCTCAGTATCTCCATCATTCATCTTCCTTATTGTGGCCAAACATATTCACACCAATATAACCCTAACCCACCACTCTCTATTCTCATAAATTCATGTGATTTTCATTCCCAATTTATTCTCACGTCTCCTCTCCCTCAAGAATCCATTTTTATTAATCTCTATTACTGATATTGAAATATATACATATACGTGTATACAGAAGATGTTTTCATTTTTCCTTTGATGCCTATAAAGATCTCAACTTTAATGTCGAGATAACCCCCCCTTTTTTTTCATTTCTAGTTTTTGACGTTTCTATGAAGTTTGATAGAAACTGATTTAACTATACGTATGTATGAGGTTATGGAGAAAACGTCATTAATTGGATTTTGTATAAAGATGATCTTTTTTTGTTCCGTGTGTGTAGCTTTGTAACTGTTGGATGGGCATAGAAGCCTAGTTGGGTGGATCCAAACAGGGAAGTTAAATCTTATATTTCCAAGTTATTGAATTCCTCGTCATCATTGAAGGGTTGTGCATGTAAAATCTAAAAATGTAAAAAAGGCAAAGAATTAGAAGATGCTAACACCAGTTGAACCTGTTAAGAATGATTCTAATTGAAGTAGTCAAAAGTTGTCCTAAATATGAGGAATCTGGAAGTTAGAGTTAATGGATATGCTCAGAATGATATTCCTTGAATATAGGAGTATCAGTAGCTTTTAGTTGTTTTTTTTTTGTTTCTAGATGTATGAACTGCCTACATAAAGGCATTTTCGGTATGAATAATGTTATCGTATCATATATTGTTTTGTACTTCTTTATTATTCTGCACTTACGATCTTTGAACACCAACACTATGGCATCAGAGCCAAGTTCTCCAAACAAAGAACGAGCGAAAATAATAAATAAAATATGTGAGTAATGTAGTGTAAAAGTGCATATTGATTGATGGAAGCAAGCAGCAGCAACAGCATTGCAAGTGGAATGGCACAACCACTTATTCCAATATTCAAAGGTGAAAACTATGAATTTTGGTCAACACGAGTCAAAACAATTCTTAAGTTATAAGATCTTTGGGACTTCATGGACAAAAAATGTATAGAACCAAAAGGAGGCCAGAGTTAAAGAAGCAAGAAAGAAAGATGCAAAGGCCCTAGCAATCATCCAACAAGCAGTTCACGACAACATATTTTCTAGAATAGCCATGTCCAGTACATCTCGCCAGGCTTGGAACATGTTGCAAAAGGAATTTCATGGCGATTCAAAAGTCATGGTTGTCAGACTACAGCACTTACGTAGAGAGTTCAAAACCTTACAAATGAAGAATGATAAGAAAGTATCAGACTTCCTGAGTAAAGCAATTGCAGTGGTAAGTCAAATGAGGACTTTCCACGCTAAAATAGATGATCAAACAATTGTTGAAAAAGTACTGCGTAGTTTAAATTCCAAGTTTGATCATGATGTAGCTGCAATTGAGGAATCTAAGGATCTATCTATTTTTTCACTTGATGAACTAATGGGTTCCTTACAAGCGCACAAAGTCAGAATAAGTAGAAAGGTTGAACAAGAAGAAGAGAAAGCCTTTTAGGTGTAAGAAAATAACAAAACTTTCAGATGTGGTTAGGGTAGGAGTGGTTCTCGTGGTACATTTCGAGGAAGATCGTCTGGATCAGGTTGCACATATGGACGTGGTAAAGGTCGAGGGGAAGAATAGAAGCCATATATGAACTCGGTGTGGAATTATAATTATGGAAATTACGAGCATGTAAGAGTAGAGTGCTGGTACAAAGAAGAGCAAAATAATTTCACCAAAGAAGAAGCAGATGAGGAAGATTATAATGATGGTGAAGAAAAACTGTTCATGGCATAGAACAAGAAGGATGGAGAATTTATGGTTTGTGGACAGTGGTTGTTCAAACCATATGATCAGGTCCAAATCATTATTTTCTAACTTGGATGAAAGTGTTAAGCAGAAGGTACAACTTGGTAGTGGCAACACAATTATTTGTTGAAAGAAAAGGCATTGTAAGGTTTGAACTTAGCCCTGAAATTTTCAAATTTTTACATAATGTGCAGTATGTTCCAGCACTTGATTTCAATTTGATTAGTGTTGGTCAACTAATGCAATGTGGATATCTAGTCTTGTTTGACAATGGAAAATGTAGTATCACAGAGAAGAAGACAAATCGTCTAATGACAAGTATAGCAATGACAAAGAACCAAATGTTTCCCAAAAATTTGTCAACAACGGGACATTTTGTGCTTGCAGCAAGGGCAGAAGAAGAATTAACTTTATGGCATCTCAGGTATGGCCATTTGCATTTAAAGGGCCTAACACTTCTTAAAAGCGAAGGAATGGTCACAAGCTTACCTAAGGTTAGTAATATAAAACTCTATTAAGGATGTGTGTATGGAAAGCAAACAAGGAGATCTTTTCCAGTTGGTCCAGCCTGGTGTGCCAACGAATGTCTTGAATTGTTACACGCAGACTTATGTGGACCAATGCAAACTCCTTCACTAGGCGGCAGTAAGTATTTCTTCCTTATTACTGATGATTATAGCAAGATGTCGTGGGTTTATTTCATAGACAGCAAAGATCAAACATTTGAAAGATTCAAGCAGTTCAAAATTTTGATTGAAAAACAATGTGGATTAAGCATTAAGACTCTGCGTACAGACAATGGAGGAGAATTTATCTCCAATGAGTTCAAATCCTACCGTGAGGAAAATGGAAGCCAAAGAGAATTTACTGCTCCTTATACTCCAAAGCAAAATGGAGTAGTTGAACGCAAGAACCATACCGTTGTCGAGATGGCTCGAAGCATGCTGAAAGAAAGAGATTTGTCGAACGATCTATAGGCTGAAGTAATGGCAACAGGAGTGTATCTACTTAATCTATCTCCTACCCGTGCTGTAATGAACATGACTCCCTTTGAGGCATGGAATGGATTTAAACCCAATGTAAGTCATCTAAAAGTTTTTGGTTGTTTATGTTATGCCCTGATTCCTTTGCAAGCTAGAAAAAAATTTGATCAAAAGTCACAAAAGTGTATATTTGTTAGGTATAGTACACAATCAAAAGCTTATAGAATGTTTGAGCCTGAAAGCAGAAAAATACTCACAAGGAGAGATGTGTCTTTGATGAAAGTATGTGTTGGAATTGGCATGAGAAATAAAGTTAGGAGCTGTAGTACTCGGATTCAATTGATGTTCCTGAAGATGATCAAGTTGTATAGAGCAAGACATATCACCGCTGTCCCCATTGACACCACCAAGTTCAAATGCATTGCCACAAGAAGAAGTCTCTTCGTCAGATTTATCAACATAAGTTGCTCGAAAAAAGTATTGTTCACTGGCTGATCTCTATGAAACCTGTGGGTTTGCATTGATGGTTGTTGATCCTACCACATTTGAAGATGCTCAAGGACAAGAAAAGTGAATGAAAGCAATGCGAGAAGAAATTTCTGCCATTAAGAAAAATAATACATGGTTGTTGTGTGATTTACCTGTAGGAAAGAAAGTGATCGGACTAAAATGGGTATTCAAGACCAAGTATGGTTCACATGGAGAAATACAAAAGTACAAGGCTCCTCTGGTTGTTAAAGGTTATTCCCAGCAAGCTGGCATTGACTTTGAAGAAACATTTGTCCCGGTGGCTTGGTTCGAGATGGTACGAATCTTTCTTGCCTTGGCTACTCAACATCATTGGGTTGAACATCAATTTGATGTTAAATCCACCTTTCTCTAAGGCGAGCTGAATGAAGAAGTTTACGTCGAGCTGCCTGCTGGTTTTATTATTAAAGGGGCTGAAGGAAAAGTTTACAAATTACATAAAGCATTGTATGGTTTAAAACAGGCCCTACGGGCTTGGTATAGTCGAATCGATAAATATTTCACTGTCCTTGGTTTTCAGCAAAGTGATCGAGAACCTACATCGTACATCAAGAGAAGTGGAAAAAGAGACTTCTTAGTGGTTTGTCTTTATGTCGATGACATGATCTTTGCAGACTCATCTCAGGTTCTTCTCGACAAATTTAAGGAGTGCATGAAAGCCGAGTTTGACATGACAGATTTGGGATCACTAAAGTTCTTTCTGGGTTTAAAAGTCACACAAGGAGAAGATGGGATTTTTGTAAAGCAAGAACTCTATGTAGAGGAATTATTGAAGAAATTTGGTATGTTGAAATGCAGTCTAGCAATTACTCCTTTACAATCATGTGAGAAACTTGTCAGCAATGATGGAGAGACAATAGCTAATTCTATCTCTTATAAGAGCCTCGTTGGAGGGTTAATTTATTTAACTCACACTCGTCCAGACATAACGTTTGCAGTGAGTGTGGTTTCGCGGTTCATGGAAAATCCATCATAGACACATTTTGCAGCAACGAAGAGAATTCTGCAGTATATAGCAGGCACTGTGGACTTCAAAATATGGTATTCAAGTAAACATGACATGTCTGTTGATGAGAAACTCTATGGTTATTTAGATTCCGACTTTGAAAGTTGTCTTGATGATCGACGAAGCATTTCAGCCCATGTTTTTTCTCTAGGTTCGGGTGTTGTTGCGTGGAGCTCAAAGAAGCAACCTATAACTGCATTATCTAGCAAAGAAGCTGAATATGTAGCTGTGACATTTGCGGTATATCAAGCAGTATAGATTAGAGGTATTCTTAGTGAATTGCAAAAGGAGTCAAAGACATCGACAATCATATTCTGCGACAACAAATCAACCATTTTCATGACAAAGAATGCAACTCTTCATAGTCAAACAAAGCACATAGACACAAGACTACATTTCATCAGAGATTTAGGGGGTGTTTGTTTCCACTTTTGTTTTTGTTTTCAAATTCAGTAAAAAAAAAAACATGTTTGTTTAAGTTTTTAGTTTCTTTTTTTAGTTTTGGTTTCTTCCAGTTTTCAAAATTTATGAAAACCATAAAAAGTAGTTTTTGTTTGCTGTTTCTATTTTTTTTAATAATATGAATTATTATCATTTAAATATATATTTTTTAATTATTAATAAAAGTATGAATAATTTAATTCAAAATTATATATTTAATACATTAAAATTAATTATCAAAAAAATTATGAATATTTTACTTTTATTTAATTTTTATAATCTAATTATATATAATTAAAATTTAATAATTATTAATAAGTATAATTAAATTTAAAATATGTAAATATTCAAATAAAATTTGATTTAATAATTAAAATATATTTCAAATAAATATTAATTTATAAATAAAATTTTAATTTATAAATTATTTATTTTATTAAAATAACATTATTTTATTAATAATTTGTTAATAAATATTACATAAGAGATTAGAGTTAACGGATATGCTCGGAATAATATTCTTTGAATATAGGAGCGTCAGTAGCATTTACTTGTTTTTTTTCTGTTTCTGCAGACGTATGAACTGCCTATATAAAGGCATTTCCAGTATGAATAATATTATCGCATTATCATATATTGTTCTGCACTTCTTTATTTTTCTGCACTCGCAATCTCTGAACGCCAACAGAACCATGGGAGTGGGAAACTCCGAACCAAAAATTATATTCATGTTTCCACAAGCATCCATCTCCAATCCAACTGCCTCAATCAATACTCCCAAGATATTGCAAAAACTAAAAGGGACTAGAGACAAGCAGCTCAAAAACCAACCTCAAAGACTGAATTTGATTACATACATTTCATTCCTGATATAGTTCAAGTCTTTTTCCATTATTAAGCTACACTGAAAGAACTTGCGGTGCTTTCAACGAACTTTCTTGCTCCCTTAAACCATCTCTTGTCTCCGGCTTGCGCCTTGCAGATGTAAAGCTTACCATCTTTAACAGCAGCTGTGATTAGCTGGTGCTTACCGCCCTCATCTCCATCTGCTGTTCTTGTCAGTACAGAAAATGCGTAGTACTTTGTTCCATTAATCACTGGTGATGAAGACTCCAATATGTTGGCTGTTGCCACACTGTTGGTGTCGAAACCACCCTACGTTATCAGTAGATAGCAATTAGTATCGACCATGTAACACTACTTAACTACATATAAGATTCTACTTATCATACTTGACGCGGATTATCACATAGAATGCTGCAGACCATTCACGATACCGTCTATTTGACAACAAATCTTGCATCTTTGGTCAATATATATATATATATATATACGTCTTGTTTCTTTTCTACCAAAGTACCTCAGAGTCAGTTTTCCCAAAATAGGCTTGTTTTCCCAGCAAGAAGTCCACCTGTAGTGAACAAACAAAATGTTAGTCCGCTAAAGGGCTTGCAATCTTCGAATCTTAAGCTCTATTTCTTTCTCACCCTCAAAATGTAAGAAATTCTTTGACTTGGTAACAAAACCATATAGAAAATGATCCTTTGTTTAGCAAGAAATTAAGAAACAAACTAGATAATTCCAGCTCTCACAAAAAAACTGGATATACCTTTGCAAGGAACTCTTCAGGTGAACCATAATCAGTGATGGTTTTCTTATCAGTTGGGTTGATCATCACTTGAACGTTGCTGTTGGGGTCGAAGTTGTCCTCGTACCTAAGAACTTGACCAGGAAACTCTCTCTCCTTGCTTGGATTCCATTTTGAAGGGATCTGCAACTTGAAACCATCTCCATCGTATGGTAAGAAGTCTGTGTTGGATTTTGGCTTCCCAAAAACATTAGCTGCAACGAATCATTGTTGAAAAGATTGATCTCAAATATTATTCCCTTAAAATATTCAAGTGACCAAAGTAAATACACAAAACTATGTAATCGACTGGACAATTTGACAATGAATTCAACTAACAGGTAACAGAATGCAAACTTCTATACATCTATCAAACTTCCTTTTTCATTCTGTTTCAAGCATACTTGGCAGGTTGTTTTGTCGCAAGAACCAGGAACTGTTTAATTGTCCCAAAAAATCCAGTAAAAAATAGAGGAAGAATCAAATTGTATTACTTTTTCTCTACTCTATAATATTCAACGCCATCTAAATGAAATGTCTCTTTACTTCCCTTAATACAGAAGCCCCGTCAATAATTCTCAGCCTCAAATCTCTCTTTAAAAACTGGCCAGACACGATGATCAAATGTAGAACACAAGAAGATTCAACCCATTTGACATATTTAGATTAGGCTGTTGACTGGACAGCCTCTTTAAGAGTCCAGAACATAAAAAGAATGATAATGGAATTTATTGCGCTGTAAGCAAAAAAGAACCAACTTCAGCTCCTCATAACTTGGAAATGTCATCATATTTTTACTAACCAGCTTCACCATAGGCTGCATCAGCGGGAGCAACCTTGGAGCCAACGGCGGCAGCGCCAATAAGGACTGTCAGAGCCAATCTGCGAGAAAAAACATTGGTATCTTCCTCCTGAACAGTCTGCTTCTGAGCCCGGCAAACGAGCAGAGAAGGCCTGATGCTAGATGCTTGGCGCTGTGAAGATACCGACGACTTGGTTGGAGTGGTGAGTGCATGGTGGTGCAAGAAACACGCAGTGGATGCCATTCTTTCTTTGTTTCTTCAGTCTCTCCTATTGCCACTTGGTTTGTTTTAAGTGAAATGATGATGTGTGAAGATAAATGGCTGATTCTGGATATTGGATGATGATAGGGATTAGATTTCCATAAAGAGGATAAGGTTGTAGAGGCTCCGATTGGTGCCAGTTGGCACTAAATTCTACAGCTTTCCTATTCAGTTCATGGAGCCTTACAAGATCTAAGGATCTGTTAGTAATTCACTCTTAGAAAGCTACGACCCTTTGTATATCATCTAGAATAATATCGCCATTTTTTATCATAATGATTCGTGTTCACAATTTGAAAGTAAAAGAAATTGAAATGATAGGGACTAGATTTCAATTCAATTCAATTATTACTAAATCTTGTATTTTGATATATTCATTTTTACCAAAGTTAGAAATGGACAATAAAAAAAGATAGAATTATTTTGACTTTTCATTTTTACCCCTTTTTCTGGTCAAATAGAAAATAAAGGAGTTATGTTATTAGTTATTAAATTATTTATATTAGTTATTAATATTTATTAATCAATTCTTTATAATAATGAATTATTTATAAAGTATAAAATTAATTATATAAATTCTTTATATTATAATTTATATTAATTAATTATTTAAGTTTAAATTCAACTTAAGTGAATTTTTGTTTTCTAAGAGAAATAAGATAGATATAGTGATTCTGCAACGAGATACTAGGCATACTCAAAAAGTTTCTTGAACAAATCACAAATTACACACGTAATGTTTAGTTTAGTTTTTGTTTTGTTAGGTTTAAACTTGGACTAGACTTTTTTTATTCATTTCATACCCTGATTCAAAAGGAAAAAAATCCACAAAATTGATTATCCTTTGAATCTAAATCTGAAAAAGTTTTTACAGAACTCGTTGGTTTGCAAGATCCATCAATTGCTCAGTCTCCAATATTATCACGTAGAGGGACTAAGTACTAGAACTTAGAAAGGACAGAGATAGCGACGACAACCTAATTATAAAAACGACAATTGCTAACGACTTTTAAATATTTAAATTCATGTTTGATGTTTTCTTATATCTTTATAAATAAAGTTTACATTATTTGAAGAGAACAGAGAAAATCAAATTTAGAAACTTTTGGATGCCTTCTTTAAAAAAATAAATAAGATTAATTAAGTTTCAAAGAGAGCTAGCAATGCAGAAAAAGGACTAAAAAAATCAGAAATACTAAATTAGGGAATAAGAGAAAATGCATCTTTAAAATAAAAAGTGAACTACTAAATTATAAAGATCTTAGAACAATATAACTAAGAACTTGTAAGGATAATCCATCTTAGAATCATAATTTGACTAGTTCTCTTTTAAAGCCATCTTGTCATGATAATTTTATGTTATGGATTGAACTAGTAAAAAAAAAGAGGTGTTACTATCTTTCGATTCCATTTTAAATATCCTTGTGTTGTTCTCTCTCCAGACTAAGTAGAGAGAGCAACTGATAGAGATTCTAAAGAGGCTTAGATCACTTTGATTGTTATAAGACCTCTTAGTTGCCTAGCTTATGATATCCTTTCGATGGGAGGCCATACAACTCTTATCTAGTAAGGTCTAACCCCTTTCCATAGATAAGAAAAGAATTAACATTTAAAGAAAAGGTAATCATAGGATTAACATTTTGATTACAAAGCACATGCATTGTATTGAAAGGCAAGGCTTGAATATTTCCCCAGAGAATAATATTTCCTTAATTATCATCTATAAGACAGAAAAAGGCTCTCGGGTATTTCAGGAGAAGCTAGAGAATTTTCTTTCATTCTACCCATTGTCTAATATTAGAGAGTATATCCCAACAAGAAGTATTTGTGAAAACACATAACCTATTTCTTAGCCAAAGAAACATGTCTTTCAAAACTTGGTTTGGATGATAAAGAGAGAGAGATGATTAAGTTGAAGTCTCTAGAAAAGGGAAGTAAGCACTATGCATTATTATGTATAATAGTTGAAACTTTTAAGTTTTTAGGTATAGATCACATTAGAGAATTGGCATTTAACATGTTGGAAACAGGTCCAGACGAGTGTCAAATAGCCATGCCAAAAAGTTGAGTTTGTTCCATTCCCTACCTTAACCCTAATGTAGAATTTGATGTTGTCTCTAAATTTGAGGATTTGTTTCATAGTCTAAGAGATGGAGCTTTTGGGTTAGAATTTCTAGAAAAATTTTCCCTTTCAAGAATTGGAATATGCCCACTTAAACCAAAGGGATTCTTCATCATTGAACAACTTCCAAATCCTCCCATATAAATTTAGAGCAAACTTTAAAATTTATCCTTGGCTTTATGATTATTTTCTAACTTACAGGCTAAGAAATGTTTCTTCAATATCCTCTTAACTACTTTAATTTGGTTGATTGGGAAAGGCAAGCTAAAGCACCAAGATGCACTTATACTGTTAGAACTAAATTAATAAGCACAACTCTCCTGGCATGAAAAATGGAACTTACTATTCTAGCTCCCAATTATTCAGCACATGACACCTTATAAAGGTTGATAATCCCTATGATTCAGCTTTGTGTCAAAGATAGGGATTTCTAGGTACTTAAGGGGTAGTAGTTAGAGCATAAAACCTAAAATTTGAGCAAGTTGCTCAATTATTGATTTCACACCCATATACCCCCTAGAAGAATATATGGATGTCACACAAAATAGTACAAATAAACCAAAGCATTTGAAATCTCCCTTAGAAAAAACAAATCGGGCTTGTATTGCATTACAAGATGGATTACAAACAAAATATATTATACACATTGAACTTATCACAAACATGTCTTAAAACTCAATCCATCCTGTATTATAGCTATTACAAACCTTTTAACACATTCAAACTATTTCAATTATCATAAACAACTCAAATATACATTTTTGTCAAAACAAAACTCAATCTTCTTTGGCCACTACTGTTATCCTTGTCCTAGTCTTTATACCCTTCTATCTGAACTTATATGGGGCAAATCTACCGTGCAAACATATAGCTTAGTGAGGAAAACTAAACATGATAATGGTAACTGACGCTAACAGTCATATGATAATGACATATACAAATCAGATCACATATAAAAGTGCATTCCAAACAATAAGTATCTCATAA
>JAOSBN010000007.1:2426862-2438873 GCA_027563595.1 Erythroxylum suave | reverse complement strand
ATGGAAGACCCTGGTGTAAACAGTTGGATTTGCTGCAAAGATGCCTTGCATCTCTCTCTGCCACATCTATTTTCCTAAAAAGCAGCTCTGTTGAAAGGTGCAGTCTCCTCAACACTTATGTCATCTATAACTTGCTCAAAGTTAACCGAATGAACCTTCCTGCTATGATCATACAATTTATGTTAGATAAGGGAAGTCATAAGAATAAAGAATAACAATGGATGTTTACCTTATGGGATGCTTTTGACAAAAATTCTTGCCCATGATGGTGTTTCTTTTGACAATTTGGACTGGTATGAGCCTGCAAAGTACCATTCCTTTATTCCCTCCCAATTTAGGTATAAGTCGAAAGATCATGTATGGGTTAACAAAAAGATTAAAATAGTTATGGATGTCATGGGACCTTCTCTAGCGAGATAGAATCCTGTTACCTTCCAAGAAGCCAACACTCTTGTACTCCAACAACTGCTGGATATCAGGTTCACTTAGGACCAGAAGAATGTCCAGATGACCAAAATGTAGGAACAAGTCACTAAAATGAAGAACCTACTCTAGACTTTAATCACCACTCTCAAGGGACAAGGATACTTTCTTTGAAAATTGTATTATTTTTAAGTTCTTTGTGCTAATCTTGGATATTTTTATGCTTTGAATATTTCTGTTTATGGTTTATGTTTGCATGGATATTTTGATTTGCATGTTTCTTCCTCACCCTTTTTGATAATGACAAAAGGGGAGAGTAGATAGATATATTTTGAAACAACTTTGGAACATATTGATGGTAATATGTGTGTGTGTGTGTGTGTGTGTGTGTGTGTGTTAATATATCTTGAATGTTTTGAATTGTTTTAAATGCTTATATTAAATGTTTTCAATGATAACATTTGATGAACATGCTGATATAGGCTGATAGATGTTTGATATTCATAGTTGAATATGCTTAACTCTATGCTTGCATCTAAGTTCGACAAACAATAGGCTCCCACTACTTAATTGTAATAAGAGGCTCCTTTTAATCACAGTTGTTAGTAAGGACTTATATAAAGTTTATAAGTATTTTTCAAAATCCTTTATAGTTATTTGAATCTTTTGAAAATATATTTGTTATTGCTTGTTATCATAAAAAAAAGGGACATTGTTAGCTCAAGGCTTCTAAATTAATGATTTTGATGATAACAATCAATAATATTTAGTTACATTTCAAATTCAAATTTATTTAACTGAATTACCTCATATATCCAAAAGATAACAATATTAAAATGGGTATATAAGTTAGTTACTTATTTAAATGAGAGGATAAACGTCTAACAACTCCTATTTTACAGGAAGTAACCTAACAAACTCATTCAAATAATTAGAAATGATTCCACAAAATCTGGAATGGATTGACCTTATCATTTTTGTATAGACAAAGGAACCTGCTATCTACTTGATTTGACAGTTGGCTTCGAGACATAGTCAAAAACTTATCTAAATGTCTGGATAGTTGAAGAAACTGTCATTGATGATATGGAAGATGTTTTAACAAATTCAAAACCAACTCAATCAATTGGTTCATGATAAAATTGAAGCAACGACTAGTATATGTGAAGAAAATTTCAAAAGGACTATTGAAGAGATTTCCTATTTAAGGAAGGGTTGCTACATTCACTTATAACCAGATTTAAAAATATATCAGTAGCAGCTATACTCAAACTTGAAAGTCATATCTTTAGATTCACTCTGTGCTTTAGAAAGTAAAAACACTCTATTGAGAGAGACTATCCATTATAGCTCATAGTAAGCAAATATTGCTTTTAATTGTTGAGAGCTTGAAGAGGCTGGTCAAATACTACTAGTATGGAAGGTTGAATAATCTTGTAAAAGATATACTTGTAAGCTTGGAGAGCTCGTCAAACTTCTACGTGGAGATTTTAGTGAAATACTTAAGTGAGATACTTGGGTGCTGGATGTAGGCTTGTTTATAAGCCGAACCAGTATAAATTGGTTACGTCATTATGTCTCTTTCCTTAGCTTTTAAATGTTTGCACTATAGCTACGGTTGTTTTCAAATTGCAAGAGGCTCCTTTGATTTTAAATTTTAAATTTTAACAATCATCTATCTTTTGTTCAGATTGATGGTAACTTACGAAAATTTTTAAGTTACACATAATTCACCCCATCTTGCCTGTGTTCTCTTTATCAACAAATGCATGCTTCTATAGATAAAAGTAATTCTCCAAAGCCCTTGATATTGGCACAAAATATGTTCTCTAAGTAGTAGAGCTTTAGAACAACTGGTAAAAGCAACTTTGATCTCAAGAAATAATGGTGATAGTCTCTCAGGATAATAGGCAACAAACGTGTGTGTAGATCAATCAAGAATTTTCTTTGTAGGAGGCGAAGCTGGTGGCAGTGACTTTCCTAGTAAAAACTCCTTGAATAACACGAGTGATCTTTCTAGTTCTAAAAATGGAGCTCCATGGGATGCTCCTCTAATGGTGGCAAAAAATAAAAAATCTCCATATACTTGTATCCGCCCAACATCCTATGGAAAACAGATTATTCAGGTTGCCAACCAGAAACTACATTTTGAGTTTGCTTACTTGAAAGTCTTAGTTTATTTTCACAAGCTACTATCACCAAGATTAAAAAACAGAATAATAATTGGAGTAACCTATGGATTAACTAAATTTTACTACATTAATAGATCTAGCTAACCTGTTTCGCACGAACTAAGTGTTAAGTCATTAATTGCACTTATTTTGGACTTAATTATCGTTAATGTGTTGAAATTATTATCCGAAATTAATGAAATTATCTTATAATTGTTACAGATGGTTTTCAACACCTTAGAGATGAAATTGAATCAAAAAGATGCAAAAGAATGAAGAAAATCCGAAATTCCTAATTTGACAGCAATTCTGTGACTAAGCGTGGGCACGCCTAAGGATGGAATAAATCTGCAAGTCACTTTTCAAAAGTCAAAATCGAGATTCTCACAATCTTTGAAGATTATATTGCCATCTTTCAAGGGGATTGACCACCTGAAATTGGGGGATACAATATCGGACGAGAATCAAGAAAAGATAGAAGAGAAATCGAAAGAAGAGGCATTAAAAGGAGAAAAACGTGAACAGTACACGTAGTAACTGTTCATGCATAGAACTTAGGCTGTTTTTCTCTTCTGTTTTTCACTTTTCTGCATAATTTTCCTACACTAGTTTCTAGTTTTCTTTTAGAATATTCGTATTTTTCAATAAAGGACCAGGGATGGAGACTTTATACTTTGTTATTTCTTTTGTTTTCAATTCACTTATGAGTAGCTAAGTCTTTTGTCTTGGATGAGGAGATCCATGTTATCTGTTATTATGGTGAGATGTTTCGAATAGCTTTTTTTATATTGTTAATAAACATTGGATATCTTCGGATTTATTCTTTCTAATTGAATTCATTGGTTTCTAGGGCGCAACTAGAGATTAATTGGTTCAATCGCTAGATTAACGAAATATGACGTTCAGTTTCACAAGTAGCAATTAGGATTAACTTCTCTACGTTAGAGTCGGAAATTTTAAGAAGATATTCGCTTGATTGATTGCATGTCGTACATGTATTTCGCTTGCTCATTAGTTCTTGATTCTTAATGCTATTATTCGATTATACCTATGATCGTATCTAGGTTGTTGTTTAATAAGAATGTTAGGATACATGTTCCTAGTCATTACACTTAAGAGAAATTTACAATGAATGTTTATTAATGATTGCAATTTTATATCGAGGATCCATGATAGCGTGATAACATCAGTGACCTGAAACCAAGGTATTTTCTCATTGATTTTTCAGATTTCATTGCTGCTTCCGATTTGTGATTTTTCTTATAATTTTCTGATATTGCCGTGATCAAACACCCCCCTCATTTCGTTACTTTGTTTTAGTTTCAAACTCGCTAACTTTTACCGTTAAAAATTCCTCGTAGGAACGATATTCACTTACCACAACTACATTAAATTGTATTAACGGAAGTGATTTCTTTTGAATTTGGTTGCAAATGACAGCAGTACCAAATTTTGGCGTCGTTGTCGGGGAATTTCTTAACAATTTTTGTTAGTGATGTTTTTGTTTATGTTTATGTTTTTGGTTTTGTTGCGCTTGGTTACCTTGTCTTCTGTTTGTTTCAGTTTCACAGCTCTTTCTGATTTTTCGATCTTTTAGCGGCATGGCTCACTATCAGTATGCTTTTAATTCTGATTATTCATAGTATCCTTATTATGATAATGAGTTTCCATCTATTGCGACTTCCAAGTTTAACCATCAGGTAGCGGATTTCACACCCTTAGGAACTACTGAAGCAACACTTTGACGTTCAGCGGAATACTGAAGTAAGTATCTGAAATTTGGAAAATCAACAAAGGAATTTGGAAAACCAACTAAGTCAAATTGCAGCTGCCATTAATCGAATGGAGGCACAAAGTTTTGAAAATTTTCCAGCACAACCAAAAATCAATCCCAAAGAAAACGCGAAGGCTATCACATTGCGGAGTGGTAAGGAACTATAGGAACCGCTTCCGAAAAATTCCAGAAGAGAAGAAGAGGAAGAAATTATGCACATAGTACCTTCACAACATGAATTGGCGCAAAAAGGGGTGCAAAACAAGGTGATTCTGCCTCCTTTTCCAAGTTGATTTTTCATGGCAAAGAAGGAAGAACAAGCAGAGTTAGAAGAGGAAGAGATTACAGTTCGAGAAAAGATGGAGAATGTGCAACCTCCTATGGTAAACGATGCAGTTCATGTTATCGCTAACCAAATTTCGGTTCCTTTTCCTAGTTGTTTACAGGTATAAGAAGAAGAATAATAAGAAGAGCCACAAGAAGTACAGTTTTTAGGAGAGTCGTGGGTGAGCGAGCTGAAGACCGAAGGTATCAAGCAGGATGTTGAGTCTCCACAAACGTTGACGTTACTTTTACAAAGACCATCCTGGTGTGAGAAGGGCAATGCCCGAAAAGACAAGTGGACATTAGAGTATGATGGTGAAGCGATGAAGTTCCACTCATCAAAAGTCATGGAGCATCGTACTGATAAAGAGCCTACTTCGAGGGAAGGTGGTCCAGGCTCCTCACGGAGTTTGAGTATGCTTCCTGTTGGAATCAAGCATCCATTCGATAATGGATGATGTACATATGCCAAGGGTCAAGCTTATGACCTTTGATAAGCGCTTAATGGGAGGCACCCCATTCGTATCCTTTATTTTATGTGTTTTCTCAATTTTCTTTTATTTTCATTTTTTAGGTTTAATTTAGTTTAGTTAGGAATTTAATTTAATATTTTCGATTATGCAATTTTAATTTTTTATCTATTAATTTTTTTATAAAAAATTATCTAAAAAACGAAAAAAAGAAGCAAAAAACGAAAATTTTGGTTGTTTCCACCGTTCCCCTTTCTTTTCCCCTTTTTGTTTTCATACGATCTCTCCTAATTGTTTCAATTTGAGTTACCGCACATCATCACTCCTTTTAGACTTTCACCATCACTTCTCCACCACTAAATCACGCCACCCATAGTCTTCACTGCCAACTCACCCATCCACCCTAACTTGTGCTTTTGGAATTTGCGATATTGTCTTCTTCTTTTGCAGGTTATCTTCCAAGAAATTAGCACAATTCCATGAAGAAAAGTGAATCTCGTAGACTTGCCACGCCCATACATTTTGCTGCTGATGTTTCTCCACCACAATCGCCTTCACACACCACCGAACCACCGACCGTCACCTCCGCCAACACCTTGATTTCGACACTTCCATGATAGAGAAGCTTTCTTTCACCTCTTCCTTTATCTTTATGCTTCTTTAACATTGAGGACAATGTTGGTCTAGGTGTGGGGGAAAGAATCGGATCTTTGATGTGTGAATATTTTCGGGTTTTGTGTGGTTTTTCTTGATTTTTGCATGTGGCTACATATGTTAAGCCATGAAGCTTTGTCATAGTAGTTTGGATGAGATTGGGTTTATGAATGAAATTAAATTGGGCTAAGTGAGTTTTAAGGTGAATCATATTGATTGATTGTAATAACTGATCTTATAGACTTAGTCAAAATTTTGATATTTGAGTGATGAGGTAAATTATGAAATTAAGGTGAATTCTTGAATTAAACCTGTAAGTGAAGTTTGAGCCTAAATGACATCACTTTTATATCATGCTATTTCTTTGAATATTGTGATGCTCCTCTATTCATGTTGTCTTCAGAACTTGCATGGAACTAGTTTGAATTTATTTGATCACATGGAATATAGAAATGATTAAGGCCTTCTTTGTTTTTACATCCTTAGCTTAAAATTGAACTACCTAGTTATTTCCCTTTTGCAAACACATTGGAGCATTTAACCTTCTTTTTTTCAATTACTCACCTCACATTAAAACCAAAAACCCCATTAGCTTTTCCCCTTCACAAGTTGAATGAAGCATTAAGGAATTTGAGACCTTTGTTTTTATATTGTGTTCTGAGATATTTTTATAAGTACTTCTACTCATGTCTTTATTATTTTCTATTGTTCTTATTGTTTTCCCATGTTCTTAGTGTTATTCGAAAAAAGAAAAAAAAAGAAAAAGAAAGAAAAGAAGAAAAGAATAAGGAAAAAGGAAAAAGAAAGAAAGAAAGAAGAAACAAAAGAATAAAGTATAGTGGTACTAGTTAAAAATGAGTAGTTGGAGTCCTTTCTATTCATGTTTATCTTAGAATTTTAATTTGTGTGTCCCTTTTACTTGGTACTTTGTGAATGCTTGTGATTAACCCTTTTATACTTTACCTTACCTTTGAACCTAGCCCCATTATAACCCTTAATAAAGCTCTTTTGATATATTAGCTCATGTGATCTGAATGAATCATAACTGGTGAAATTACAAGCCTATGGTAGTGCAACATGTTAGAGTGAGATTTGAGCAAAATGCTCTGCCCTCAAACACTTGAGTGTAAGAGCGAAATTCGTGAGAAGAATTTATTTTAATTTCATGTTTGCTTTTGAACAAAGATGTCTTATTTTGACTGCGTTTATTTACATTGGTGACAAGCGATTATGATATGTGTTGCAACTTAAGTCTCTTTGGCCCAAGATAATGGATTGCCTGCACTTGATCTTGTGAAGGATGAATTGACTAACTGTAGTGGTTTGACATGCTTGCTCAAGGGCGAGCAGAGGTTCAGTGTAGGGGAATTTGTTAAGTCATTAAATTGCACTTATTTTGGACTTAATTATCCTTAATATGTTGAAATTATTATCCAAAATTGATGGAGTTATTTTATAATTGTTACAAATGGTTTTCAACACCTTAGAGATGAAATTGAATCAAAAAGATACAAAATAATGAAGAAAATCCAAAATTCCTAATTTGACAGAAATTCTGTGACTAAGCATGGGGATGCCTAAGGATGGAATAAATCTGTAGATCACTTTTCAAAAGTCAAAATCGAGATTCTTACAATCTTTGAAGATTATATTGCCATCTTTCAATGGGATTGACTACCTAAAATTAGGGGATATAGTATCGGAAGATAATCAAGGAAAGATAAGGGGAAAAACAAGCATAAAAGAGAGAGGATGGTGGTTCATGCAAGCTGAAGACCAGGTTTAGGATAGATTTTCGTTTCTGCATCTTTTGTTTTCTAGTTTTTACGTTTTTCTGCACTTCTTCCTTTAGTATTTTTCATATATTTCAGTAAAGGACTAGGGATGGAGACTTTATATTTTTTTATTTCTTTTGTTTTCAATTCACTTATGAGTAGATAAGTCTTTTGTTAATAAACATTGGATATATTCAGATTTATTCTTTCTATTTGAATTCGATTGTTTCTAGGTGTGCAACTAGAGATTAATTGGTTCATTCGCTAGATTAACGAAATATGACGTTCAGTTTTGGTAAGCACAAGTAGCAATTAGGATTAACTTCTCTACGTTAGAGTTGGAAATTCTAAGAAGATATTTACTTGATTGATTGCATGTCATACATGTATTTTGCTTGCTCATTGGTTATTGATTTTTAATGTTATTATTCGATTACACCTATGATCGTATCTAGGTTTTTGTTTAATAAGAATGCTAGGATACATGTTCCCAGTCATTACACTTAAGAGAAATTTCCCCAATGAATGTTTATTAATGATTGCAGTTTTATATCGAGGATCCATAATAGCATGATAACATCAGTGACCCGAAACAAAGGTATTTTCTCATTGATTTTTCAGATTTCATTGCTGATTCTGATTTGTAATTACTCTTATAATTTTTTGATATTGTCGTGACTAAACCCCCCCTTTTGTTATTTTGTTTTAGTTTCAAACTCGCTAACTTTTACTATTAAAAATTCCTCGTGGGAACAATATCCACTTACCACAACTACATTAAATTGTATTAACGGAAGTGATTTCTTTTGAATTTGGTTACAAGCGATAGCAGTACCAACTAAGTTTTATTATCTATAAATATTTGAAATATTTCATCATACATATAATGCCTCCAAATGATTAGAAAAAATATCACTGCATTAAATTCTATATCATGAACCAAATAGTTGAACTCATGGGACCTTATTTCTCTTAATGCATACACGATCACTCTACCATATTGCGTCAAATCACATACTAACCCCTTTTCTGAAACATCACTATATACTACATATCCTCTAGATCCAGATGGAATAGCTAACATAGGTGTTGTAGTTAGTCAGTGTTTTAGTTCCTTAAAACTCCTTTAGCAATCATAAGTCTATCCAAATGGTACATTCTTCCTCAGAAGCTTTGTCAAAGGGGTTAAAATCAATGAAAATCTCTCGACAAACCTCGTGTAATAACCTACTATCCCAAGAAAACTCTAGATCTTAGATGCATTTCTCATAGCTTGCTACTTCATCTCTTCTTCAACTTTCCTTGGATCTACTTGTATGCCCTATCCAAACTTGACCAAGCCAAAATTCACACTTACTAAACTTGGCATACAATTGCTTCTCTCTCATTATCTGTAAAACTGACCTTAAGTGCTCAAAATGTTCTTCTCTGCCCTTCAAGTATACCAAAATATCGTCTATTAATGCAATTACAAAATGATCTAACTAAAGTTGTAATATCTTATTCATCAATACCATAAAAAGTTGTCGGATCATTTTTGAACCTAAAAGGCATCACCAAAAACTCAAAGTACCTATATCTGGTCCTAAATGCACTCTTTGGTACATCAGTTTCTACTATCTTCCACAAATTGTAACCTGATCTCAAATCCAATTTAGTAGACACCTGAGCTCCCTATAACTGATCAAGTAAGTTATCTATTCTCGATAAGGGATATTTGTTCTTTACTATGGCTCGATTCAGCTGTCTATAGTCAATAAACAATCTCAATGTTCCATCCTTCTTCTTCATAAAGAAAATCTAAACTCCCCAAGGTGACATAATGGGCCTAAAAAATCTCTTATCCAATAACTCCTACAATTGAGCCTTAATCTCCTTAAGTTCTATAGGTGCTATCCTATACGAAGGAATTGAAATAGGAGCAATACTTTGAACAAGGTTGATAGTAAACTCTACTTCCTTATCTGAAGGTAATTCTGATAATTCATTAGGGAACACATCCAAGAAATCCCTAACAACTGGAATATCCTATGCTGTCTAATCAGTTTGAGTATGAATGACATAGGCTAGATAAGCCTCACATCTACCTTAAATCAGTCTTAAAGCACTTATGATGAAATTAATTTGGCTAACACCGCTTGACTAACACCTCTAAATATTACTTTCAGCTTAACAGGCGATTTAATAATCACCTCCTTAGTGTAACAGTTCATCACAGCCATATGTGCAGTAAGCTAGTCTAGACCTAAGATAAGATCTATCATATTTAACTACAATTAAATCAAATTAGCTTCTAACTCTACCTGAACAACTCAAACCATGCACTCTTTTCACACTTCTCCAACCACTGTAGAACTACCTATTTGTGTACTTACATCTAAGCTGCATTTTAATATCTCGCTCTCAAAATGCAGTTTAGATTCCAGATGTGGTGAGATAAATGAATACGTAGATTATAGATCTAATAATGCAAATGCCTCAAAATTAAAGACATGCAACACACCTGCAGTAAATCTGGGTAGTTCTAGACCTTCTGTCTAGTAATAACATAAATTCTACCCTAAGACTGAGGATGATTACTCTACACCTCAGTCTTGATGTTAGGACCTACTAAATTTGTTCTATCCCTACCTTTTCCTCTTTGTCCTGATACGTTAGGTCAGCTATATTGCATAGTCATTTTAGTCACTGATGTAGTGCCCCTTTATCGTAGGGTACAAATCAGGATGCCTAAAGGTCATTCCGATACATATCCTATGATAAAGGCGAGCTACGTTCGATAACTACATTCACTTCTCATGGCATCATATCATTTCTCACTTACAAAGCATTATAAGAAAATCACAATATTTTAAAATCAACTTCTTCCTCATTTCATTTCACAAAACCGAAAGACTACATTGTATCTTTCAACACTTACTACATGTACATCATCCAAACCTAGTAAAAAAGTACTACTTGAAAGAGGAAAATATACAAAGTCTATCTAATCTGCCCAAAAATCCCAGCTGACCGACCTTTGAGCCATTATTTCTTTTGCTAGATTACAATCTACATGGCTGGTAGAGCCTCTCAATAGCTAGGGTCGTCTCTCGATCCTGAAAAGACAACATTTCAATTTTGGTGAGTTTTGCAAACTCAATGAGGTAACCATCATCGATGGTTCACTCAATTTATGAAACACATCATTTCACATAACACATTTTCACATTTTCTTTTAAGCATAAGCCATTTTGCATTTCAGTCAATCAATATACTTGAACAAATGCATATGGAATGCTCATGAGAGTCTTTTCTAATTGTTATATTATTGTGACCAAGTGCCTAAACTGTTCTGTATCCATTTTGGATACTAGGCTCATTGATAACTATTCTATTGGAGTTATGTAAATATAGTGCCCTGGAAAGCAAGTGTATCTACATGTAACTTTATCTTCTTCAGTTACAGTTTTGTAATGAAAATATTTATTAGTAATAACACAAAAGAGTTTGATTTTATTTGTATGAGCGTTATATATATGGTCAAAAGGTACCAAGATTCTTTTATAGGTAATATACATATATATAGAGATGTATAGGAAACATGTATATTATTGAATCTAAATTAATTGATTCACAGTTGAATAACCAAGTTGGTCGCTTGATTATGGTTTTAGAATGTAATGTTGCAATTTATATCCATATAAGCAAAGGAGCTTACTCCAAGGGAATGATAAGTATCATATCATGATAGTAGTTGACTATCGATAATGGCACTATTGAATGAATCTGGAATCAAGTATGCTTTGATGAATAAAGTGGGCCGTTACTTTAATCTTAAAACATACAATTTAAGCATTCGCTTATTATGAACCATAATCTTGATGAGTGGCGAACTTATATGTGTTTCATTATAATTCTTGATATGATCAAAATGGATTTTTACAAAGTATTAATCTAGTGTCTGCATGTTGGAATTATTGATTAAAGCACATAACAGGGAACATTCACTTAAATAAAGAGTTTAGAGTGCTATCGTCACTTCTAGATGATTTAAGGAGATTTGGTGATTAAAATGGTGCTAGTAGGTTGATGGACTAGCTACCCATTAAGTCTTAACACCAAGACGAGATCTTATGTATTAATCACCATATCATGTAAAACGGGAGATCTACAAAGAAAAACCAACATAAGGGCAAAACAGTAATTTAACCCTTTGTTGTGCGGATGGCTATAATAAGGTTATAAATAAGGTTTGCAATTGGACATGAAACATATGTTCGCATAATATTTAATAATTCAGGAGTTCAACTAATTTTCATTAGTGGAAAGACATTTAGTTAATAAGCTAGAATTAATTCCATTGAGATTAAATTAATTCTGGGCTTATTGGAGCTTGAATTATCAAAGTCCAATAAGATTCCCCACTTGGCTTTAAGGA
>JAOSBN010000007.1:2396566-2412183 GCA_027563595.1 Erythroxylum suave | reverse complement strand
TTAAGATATGCTTATGTTGTTTATTGCTTTAGTTTTTTCCCACTCCTAAATGTATTAACCACTGTATCTTTATTTGGAGAACTGGTAATCTGATCTGAAACACTGTTTCGCAGCAGCATGTTTGAGTGCTACCAGACTCAAAACTCGTAACTTTATTCATATGCTGCCTATATTTTATTGGCTTTTATATTCTCTCTCATTCTCGTATACAATGTCTATTCTGGGGTTATGAAACAGTGTTTGGATAGGAGGTAGCATACTGGCGTCGCTTGGTTCCTTTCAGCAGATGTGGTTCTCCAAGTCTGAGTAAGTTGTTTCGGAAATATCATAGTGGGAGTAATAAGTTACAAGTAAAAGAATGCGTTTTGTTATCCCAGCTTCCTTAAATTAAATGACAGATTTTTTGAAAGAATATGTTCAAAATTTTGGTCTGAAACATTACCCTTTTTGCAGATACGAGGAGCATGGAGCTTCTTATGTACAAAGAAAATGCCCTTGATGCACCATTTGTATTTTATCAATCCCAATCATGGTCATTGCAGATCGGATCATCCATATGATATACAAAAAAAACTTGAGATATTTGATATCTTTCTTTTTGAGTGAGATCTGAATTCCATGACGGTTTCATTAGTTGGATAAGTTAATGGTGAAGATGTCAAATATTGCTTAACATGCCCTCTTGTTAGATTCCTTGTAATTTGCCCCCGACACTTGTTACATACATCACAACTGATATGTATAACTTAACTTGCATGCTTGTACTGTCCTAACTTAACTGACCTACAGCTTCAGCCATGAAGTTGTTGGTTATAATTGCATTGACAATTGCCTCGAAGATAATCCCTTGGAAAAAAGAGTGTTGTGAACATGTACAACGTGTAGGCATTTCCTTTTCATTTACTCTTTGGCAATTCGTTCCTTTCAGCAGCCATGGTTGAGATATTACTTTTGGTGTTACCTATCATTTCATTCACACAAAGTTTGAGCATTAAAATAACCTATTGACTAGGCATTCCCCATCGTATTCTTTTACTTGCAGTTGCTGCTATTTGTTTCCCCATCTCTTAAAAGCCTTTCAGCTGTCGTATCCAAATCAAAAGCAGTTGCAGTAATGAACAGAATAAAATGCCATGAATTTAGATCGGCTAAGTGTAGGAGGCATCATGATGCTAGAAGCTGCAAGTGTTTGGACAACCAGTTTCTTTCAAATATCATTCACTGTCTCACAACTTGAACTGTGAGGTCAGTTCAATGATAAAAAGAAACCATCATAAGGTGAATATGTACAAGTTAAATGCCTTCTTAAATGACAACTACTAATACTCAAATGTGTTATTGACCATTTTAATTCATGAAGATAAAAGCACTTCTCTCAAGTTCTAATAACAGGACCCTTGTAATCCCCCCTCTGAATCACAAAGTTGTCAGGAGGCTGAAACTCTTCTAACCAATTCACATCTGAGATCGTTACTCCTTCCAACTCAAGCTTGCCTTCATTTAGATACAAAAAGTTGAAAGGCATTAAAATTACTGGTGTTAGTATAAACCCCAAGCATCATCATCTAATGATGATATGAACATTACTATACTTGAGAATGGTCATGAAATATTACCAGGTAGATCGATCCTTGAGGTTGGGGACCTCCTAAAATAAGTGCAATGTCGACCATGCTCTGAAGAGTAGGGTGGAGATAGGATGTCAAATATTGCACAAGGTGTTATGGCCCGGAAACAGTGAAGGTTGCCTCCCCTGTTTGGATAAAGAACAGTGGTTCCACTAGGAGATACCATCTCTTCATCTCTAACCAGCTTGGCAGGTCTTGCTGCAAACCACAAAACAAGTGCTAAATAGGGCCATACAAAAAGAAAATGTGAACTTACGGGCAAGAACAACCAAATAAGCTACAACTAAGCTTCAAAACCATTCTTTCTCAGCTGTTTTGAAATTAGTATGGGTATGATAAAGGAGACAACCAAGTTTTCAAATGAGCTTTAGCTATGAAGATAGTACTCTGATACTCATTTGTTTTCTCACCCAGAAAATTACTCCACCATTTCCTGCACTCAGAATTAAACATACAAGAATTTGATTATAGTCCCGCAGATTCTGCCACTCTGCACTATACTTCCAATTAAGTTTCTATTCTGCTGAAATTTAAGGCAAAATATCTACTGCAATTGTGATTTTGCAGGAGTTAGAATCCTTGTGAGGCAACAATATACTGAAAAAAGGACCATCTAGAGACATCTGGAACCTTAAATATTTCTTCCCAAGATAAAAGTTCAACAACACAATTCCCAAGCATCCCCTAGAGCTCACTGTAACAAGAAATTGATGCTTAAGCTGCTACTATTGCTGCTAAACACAGGCTATTTTAAACAAGTTGGTAACAGAACAGTAGACCAGTAGATATTTACCAATCAATCTACTAGAATTTCAACCTAACCGAATTAGCAGATCGAGGAGGAGGAACTTTTATAACATAGACAAGCCCCACCTCAAGTCTTTAGCATCTCCCTTTTGGAACCAGGGAACACAGAAGCATTCATAATAACTGACATATATCATGTAAACAAAGATATAAAAAGCCATGATGAAATCACGGGGACCAGTTCTCCAAATACTCGTGCTGTCATGAAAATGAGGTCATTGACTAGAATCATCTTGTTTTCCTAGTTTTCTAATTTGGAGGGCTGTGGAAGAAGTGATGTAATAGTTCTCCAATCCGTCCAAACATAAATGTTGACTTGCTTCAATGTCGTCCTTCTGATTTCCCTCTATACAAATTCTTGGTGACAAATCTTAAGGAGTATCAATATTAATTGGATTGGCGTGCTTTTCTTGTATGAAAAAAATGAACATCACAATTAAATAATCAGCACCAATGACAGCTGAAATGAAATCGAAAGATCATCATTGACATAATCAGATGCAGTGGCATAGTTTTGCAATTTGTTCACACTTCAAAAGCATTCAGCAAAAAGATGAAACCTTCAAATGGATCAATTGGCTCTGGCAATTCAATCCAATCATACGCCTTCACATGCATTGAGCCATAAATTAGTTTGCTCAGAACAGTCATTCCAGGATGATTATGAAGAGGTATGACAGAGAAAGGTGGCATGCAAAAAATTCCTATCTGCACAACAATGGCAAGGTAGATTCAGGTTAATCAAACAGACAAATCCCTAAAAATTTATCAACTTTCAAAAGAAACTTCATGGAGAAAAATGGCCATAACTTCACATCTATTTTCTGCTATTCAAAGTTCATGCTTGAAAATTTTCGATGTACAAGAATTTACTCTGCCAGTTATCATGAATTTGGTCCACAAAATTACACAGTTATAATGTTCAAAAGTTGGAGAATATACCCTAAGGGTAGAATTTTCAAAAAAAGCTAGTATTACTTATTAAGCATTACTTGATGGAATACTACAATTTCCTATTCCTTGAAGCCTTTTGACTAAATAGAAAAACATGTGAATTGACTGGAAATAGTGCTTACAGAGAAGCTTTCACACTCATGAAGATGGAGGTATTTGATTGTTGGTAAAGTCTGACGTCTGCCATTACGCTCATGCATTGAACCTGACCAATTGCGTACTCGTTGTGCCTCCTGTTCGAGACCAACATCCGAGGGTTTGATTTTCTCTGAAAGAGAATTTTAAGCAGGGATAAAAATTAGATATGCCACAATCACAAAAAAGAAGTTAGAAGGTTTTAATACTTTCGATTGGAAAGAAAACCAATTGTTCAGCAGCATCTAGCAGGTAGTGAAGAAGGAGAAAAATAATTTCGAAAATATTGCTGAGTTACTGATCAGCAAGAAATACAGGATAAGCAACAGTAACCTCAAATTTGGAGGCATGTGAAAGAGAAAAGAAACCTAAACACATAAATATCGCAAGGACGGTATAGTTTTTGCCTAATCTCTATCAGAAGTACATTAAAATGTCGACATATAGACATAGGCCTAAGCTTTGAACAGCCAACCCAAGAGTAAAATATTCAAAATTACCCTGTGTATTGCATAATTTCTCTTATATGGCCCACTAGACATTGGCCTAAGCTTTGAACAGCCAACCCAAGAGTAAAATATTCAAAATTACCCTGTGTTTTGCATAATTTCTCTTATATGGCCCACTAGGCCCTGTATAACTTTTATGATAATCTCTAATAAATGCCTGTCTTGGATAAGGAAGTGTTTGATCTTATAAAGGGCATGATAACCTTCCAGTATTGTAGTGCTTCATTATCTAGGAGAATTAGAAAAGCAATAATTTTAGTTTTTCCAGATTAACCCTTAAATGTAACCTGATTGCTTACATTCAAAACTTTCAAAATACAGCCACTAAACACACTAGAAACAGCATTATGTGTGTCCATGAGAAAAATTTTAAGCTAATTCTGGATATATTATTATGACAAGACCTCAGAATTCTATGTTTCTGTTTACCTCACCATTATGTATTGGTATTGACCTCTCTATTGATAAGTCTCATGGAAATCTATTGTGAAAAATATAAGCCAAACACATTTTATAGTGATCAGTAATGTAATTTTTAAAAATAAAAAAAACCAACAATGCACACCACATATGGAATCTCCTTCATGTGAAGGAATGCCTACATACACACACATGCAAGAAAATAGCCACAAGTGGGTACTATATACAGGTACAAGTAGAAAAGGACAATAATAGGAGCTGTGTATATCCATAAAAGTCTATATATGCATGAAAGTGAGCAAGTGAATGAGAGAGAGAGAGAGAGAGAGCAACGCTAATACCTGTAGAGCAAATGATATAGTGTAGTTCCAACAGCTAGAAATTTCATGATAATGCTGTGTTTCCTTAATTTAAAAGAAAACATTTCTAAAATGTGTACCACAACAAGATTCAAGATTACATTTTTCCTTTCAACAATATTAAATTGGAAAAATTTTCAAAGGAGGTTTCTGTTACAATTAGCTTTAATAATTTCCTAACTGACATATCACAAGTGTTTTGCATTCTAAATGCCAACAGCCGCAATATACTGATTGTTATGAAATGGCTACAATATAGTATATACCTTATAGCCACATTGATGGACTTAGCAAGTAGAAAGAGACTTCAGAAGGTTAAACCTTATGCATTCTGTTAAACCTTATGCATTCTATGTAAAACCCATTAGTAGAAATATTTGTGGAATAAATGCCAGACGCCATGTGTTTGGCTTCTAAGGAAGGCCTGCTACTCCACAACGAGGACAGTGACAGCTAACAAGATACTCACAATATAAAAATGCAACAAGCTTCACTCATTGAATAATCAACAAAGGCTGGACTGCACATCATCAAAGTTTGTGCATAGAGATAGATGCCAAGTTATCAGATTTGATGTCAAACTTTTTTCCATGTCCACTACCTAGGCTAAGCTGTTCCAATCTTCCCACAAGATCATATATTTGTTTAAAGCTGCAATAACTTAAAATAGAATCTTTCATTAAACAAACCACCGACCCGTACTAAGAATCAGGAATCTTAGTCACATAAGTGCCTTTATGCAAATGAAGCCCTCTGAAAAGTAAGACATTAATACAGAGCCTCTTCTTTTCTCGCCTGCCCCCTACCTATGAAATCTTAAAAATAATCACCATAGTTGTAGGCTTGTAAACACAGAACCAAATTTGCAAAATTTCCTTGGTTAGTTATGCAGTTGAACAACATAGTGGACCAGTAATTATTGTGCTCTACGTATTAAAAGTCAAATCTAATTGAAGAGAAAAAAGAAGGGTTTCTGCCGGGAATACAATGTATTAAGGTAGGAAGGGGTCAATAAAAATCAACCATACTCCGTATACAACAGTAAGGAAAATGAGGGGGAAGCAAAAGAAAAATACCTAACATATTTCGAACTCTCTCGAGGGCTTCTTCGGAGACAGGCCCATTGGGCGAGAAGGAAGCTTTGCAAGTATTATAAAGTCTCTGTATATAGTAAGGCATGGTAGGAATGTAGAAATAAACCACTAGAAGGGAGAAGACACAAACACCCAGATAGCAAATTTATGTTTTCACGGAGAAAGAATGAATCTTTATAAAGTATAAAGAAGACACAAAATGATGGGACTCGCTAACAATTATAACTTGTTCAGGGAATTGAATCTTTGATAATAGATCTTCTTGGCACTACTCCTGCAACCCCATCTCTCTCTCTCTCTCTCTCTCTGCGTGTGTCTTTTAAACCTGTTCAACAAATTCAAACAATTAGTAAGAGATGAAGGTATGATAAACTCGCCGGAGATGGACAGCGGAGAGACCTTAGGTGGTTGCGTTGGAGAATTTGGCCACTGGGAGAGCGAAAGAGTGAGACAAGGAAAAGGGCAGACGCAGAGAACAAAGAACTTGGACATGTCATAATTAATTCGCTATTTTAAATAATGGAATGTAAGGAACGAAACGCTGCGTATCACGTTTCTGCTTCCGTACATAAATACATATACACTCGGTTACCACATTTTCTAGGGTTTAAGCATTTGTCGCTCTCAGAATCTCAGGGTCCCTAAAACCTCCGAAGCCTTCAACCATGGCGAGCACCAAAGTCCAGAGGATTATGACCCAACCCATTGTCAGTTCGTCTTTCTTTCTTTCTGTTTTTCTGTTTTCATTGCTTTTCTCTTAAACCGTGATCTTTTGACTTTTTCTGTCTAACTAATTTCTTCCTGTGTTTTCTTGTTTGCCTGCTTTCCCGACAAATTCTGCTGCTCCAGAACCTGATATTCAGGTTTCTTCAAAGTGTAAATTCCTGATTTTTACGAGTTTTTCTTCTCTCGTTTGCTTCTTAAATCTCGTTCTTTGAGAGATGTAGCTGATTTTTGAAGTTTTCTTTGTGGTGTTGCAGAAAGCTCGCATTCAGATATGGCTTTTTGAGCAGAAGGATTTGAGGATTGAAGGCCGTATCATTGTAAGATTTTGCTTTCATTTTTAAGGGTTTTCTTTACCATAGTTTGGCGTGTTATCTAAGTTGGAAACTTGCTGTTTTATGAGAATTAATGAACAAGATATTCATTAGGCCCTTTAGGGTTATAATTATTTTAAATTTTATGTTAGAAGATGTTGTATGGGTTCTTATCTGTTGTGGGTGTATAATTGCTTCCGTTGTTTGCTAAATGCTATTTGATTACTTTTTGTTTCTTGTGATTTATATTGGGGAACCATGTCTTTGATACAAAGACCAATCGGATGCAATAATGGAATATTTCTCTGAGGTGACCTAGTATTGTCATCCTGAATTTGTTAGATTGTAGTTAGATTTGAGAATGCCAGTGGCTTGGGTGGTTTATATTCACAGGTATGCCAACTTGATTTTGTATATAATTTCAGTTCGATAGAGGGATTTTAACTGTTTAAATTTTGCCTGTTTAGAAAATGATATTTGAGGGAGTTCCTTGATACTTAAATATTAATTGCGTTAATTTTGCTTTTTAATGTTTCATTGGAGCATTAGTCGTTATTTTTCGTCTTCAATAATTTCCATAATTTCTGTTCACTGGTATTTTTTTGGATAAACGACTCATTTGATTGATCTAAAAGACAAACTTTACAGACCTGAGCTTGATTGCAATACGGAAGGCAATACAAGTATAACTATTAGCTAGATATCAGAAACTAAGTCATTAGAATGATTATAGAAATTTTTTAGGTGCTAATTATTATATTCTCATATTCAAATAGAATCCTGTCTTTTTTATATAACTTTCTAAGCATCATACCTAGATATATTTTAGACAAAATTATGTATAGAAATCAGAACATATCACCATATGAGTTTCTACCAATCAACTTTTTGGCTTATCTTTCCGGTTGACCTCTCAATTAATTTAAAGAGTAAAACCCGTTTTGATCCTTCATCGATTTTTATTTGATCAATTGATTTTATTGTTAGAAAAATTACACCATGTAATCTCAATTTTGGTTCATCCAGACTTGAAGTTAATGAGCCAAGTCTATTGAACTGGCTTTGGTTTGGAATGGGGAGGAATGGGCTGCCCCTGACGAATGGTTGGAAAAATGTTGTTTGTTCAATGGCTTAATAATCAGTTAACCAAAATGACATTGTTTGTCCTCTGGCCTGATCAGGCTTTGAGTCGGAAACAAATTGGGCCTATGGCCTAGGCCTGGCCTGGTCCGTTGCCATCCCTAGTCTGGATTCTTGCTGTTTCCTTTGACCTGGCAGCTCTTTCCTTCCAGTCATCTTCTTGTATTACTTCTACAACCATGAAAAGGTATTCCTACTTCACAAATGACCGGGGGGGAACATTCTTCAGTGAGAACTCTACAAGGCATAGTTTTCCCACCAAAGTTCGTTCTGCTTCTTGTTGCATATTCTGTGTTAATTATGATTGAATTTTGAGTGCTAGCTCCAGGACTATATTGTGGGGAGATTCCAATTTCAAATACCTCCTTCCTGCCTTGGCATGGTAAATTTAGACCAAGAGACAATGGAAACCATAGCAGAACTTTTAGGACCTTTCCGGAAGGAAGAATTACATTACCCTCAATTATTAAGAGTACCAGAAGTGATATGGTTGACCAAAAATATTTGATACTAGAAGTATTGAAAATTATCAATTGCGAGGATAACAGGAGGAGAGACAGAGGACTTGATATCCAACAAAAAAATGGTCTTTCAAAGTCAAGAATGTAACTCTATGAAATCTTATAAACTATGTAGACCCTTATTGTTTCAGGGCACATGGTAAATTTTATTTACGTACGTTGGAATGAAGAGCACAGCATAAATGTTGGCATTATTCTATGACTTCCTCTTCCATTCAAAATGAGGCAGTTGTATTAGCATGTTATGCTTTACAAACAACATTCATTTTCCATCTTAATTGTGGTCTTGGGTCTTTAGTTTAAAGAGGGGCGTGAAATATTTAGAATGTCTCTCACCCAATCTTTTTGAAGCCCCTCAGATGATGCAACTTTTTAGTCTGGTTAATGCAACTTGCAGCCATCCAGATATAACTTTTTAGTTACAAACATAGCATCATAACTGAAAATTTTCCTTTGTATGACTGGCTTTTTAAACATTTTACCCCATATCACAGTTGAGATTGTCAGGAACCCTCCTTCAGAATTAGCTTACTTAGTAATTAGTTATGGTCTTTTGAATGTAAGGTACAAAGTGGGAATATGTGTAGTTATGATTCATTTAGTTCATAACTAATAAACAACTCTCTTTTTGTGGGTGGTGTAAGATGTGGATGGTCTTGGGAAATTTTTTCTGTTTAGTAGGACTTTGGGTTATTCAAGGGTGAACTCTTTGCCATGCAACCTTCGTTTTGGATCAGTTTTTTTTTTTTTAATTTTAGAGATTGTTTCCTTTTTTAATATTCATGTCCATGTTACCTTTCTCTACTGAACAATTTTAATGTTCATAATTCCATTGATAGGGCTTCGACGAGTACATGAATTTGGTTCTTGATGATGCTGAGGAAGTTAGTGTGAAGAAGAAGACGAGAAAGTCGTTGGGTAATTAACTTTTATTTTCCTCGTCCTTTTGTGTCTCACACTATTTAATTCTGTCACTTTTGTTTTAATTTCAGGAAGAATTCTTCTGAAAGGGGACAACATAACTCTGATGATGAGCACGTAAGTTGAATTGACATTCATCCTTATCCATCTCATTAAATGCTTCTCTCTCAAGAGTTTTATCAGGTTTATTTCTCATATATTGCAGGGGAAAGTGATGTTAATGGTTTGGCAACATTCTTCATCAACCTATTTATGTTGTAACTTTCTATGTTTCATGTGTAAAAACTCACTTTAGGCGTAAGGATGGTGCAATATGAGTGCTCTTTTTCTTGTTATCGTGATAACACATTCAACTTTCACTTATTAATAATTATGAAACTTTATTTTAATTCTTTCAACCCAAAACTACAACATCCAACGATCCGACAAAAGTGATTGAAACACACAGCCTTTTTATCCATTTCTTTACCAATATGCCTAAACGTCACCAACCACTCCTTTAGATTGATTTTCAGGGACAGGTAGGTCTTGCTCGTCAGGAGGGGCCAATACCCATTCGCCATCTTCGTTTCTAACGAATCCTTTGTTCTTTTCAATCCACCATGACTCTGGCACCAATAGCTCTTCTTTCAAGAATGCGCAAGACTTGTTCACCAACGCCAAGCTCCTCTTCACCTTCAGCGCAAACTCTCCTTCCTCACCATTCCATCCTGCAACCACATGCAACATGGCCTGCAAGTTATGCCAGTCACTCGGGTTAGTCGAATCCTTCAAGTTCGGCGACTTCCTAGTATCAATAACAAACTCCGTTCCTGTGTGCACATACCCCAACAACCGTCCAGGATAGTGTGGAATAACGTCAATCTTGTTCACGATATGCAAGACGTTAAGATTTGGATACTTTTTAAGCCTCTCGTCAAAAGCTTTATTCCCAACTTGTGGCGAACCGAACACGAAAGCTGAGACGGGTATGTCAATACCGTTTTCAACGATATCAAAGGCCGCGATTATAGCTAAAGCAGCACCAAGACTATGCCCTGTAAAGATTATGCTTAAGTTTTCACCCTGGTATTTTTCCAACAACTCTTTGACTTTGTTCATGAGCTGATTCCTCAAACTTACTTTGGTAAAAGGCGACTTGGGATCTTCTGAAACATACATAGTGAGCCAACCTCGCATCACTTTAGGTGACTCTTCATGGTCATCCTCGCTGTCACTACTATCACTGCTAGTGTTAACCTTATCGTACCTAATCTTCCTCAACAATGGTGAAGCAGAATCGCTTTTAACACCGAGGATGTCAACCCATTCGTAGTTTCTAGTGGTTCCACGGAAAGGTATGTAAACTTCTCGACGGCCAAGGACTTTGCTGTGCTCATCAGATGTGACGGCGATGTAGCCGATCCAGTTGGACTCGCGGTCCCATGATTCTCGGGACTGAGAGTGGAGAAGGAAAGCTTCGGGGACACTGACACGAGCCGTGCCATAGAGGAAAGATAAAACTTGGTAGTTTTCAGCGTTTTCGAGCATAACCTTCTCGAAGAACCTAGACTTACCGTAGCGGCTTGTGCCACAGTACTTGGAGTTTTGGTCGTTGTTGAAGGAGTCGTAAGTGGCCTGACAGAAGTCGCCGCATCGGAGGATGAGTCGCCGGAGGTTGAGGTCTAAAGGGTCGAGAAGATTTTCCCAGTTGCTAGAACCTAGGAGTTCAGCCCACGTTGGTTGTTGCTCTGCATCAGAAAGAGTGTTGGTTGTTTCCATGGGAAGGATGTCGGTCGAGCGGAGAGCTGTTAGAAAAGGGGATAGATTGAGAGGAAAATCTGGTACCATTCGATAGTTTGCCAACCAAAAATTGCAAAGCCTGTTTTTAAGTGTGAAAGTGAAGTTGACAACTATTAGGTAGTCCGTGACGAGTACAGATGCTTTCCAGGTATCTTATTTTGTCATCCTGAAGATTAGCTATTTATTTATTTATAGGGATCTTATATGAATTTCCTATAAATAAATATGAAACTTATATAAATAAATAGTTAAAATTTATGGAATAAAATAAAATATTATAAAATTAGACAAAAAAATCATGTCTCGTCCTTAACTAGTGGTCATATCTACACTTGAGATGCTATACCAATATTCCTTACTAGATAAAGATAGATAGGTCAAATCCAATAGGTAAATAAGTAACTTTATGTTTACAAAATTAATTCCATATCTAAAACACCTTCCAATTATCTTTACTTCTCACTTTTTGTAAGAGAATCTTAAAAAAAGAATTCAAAATTTTCTGAATTCCTTTCTTTATGGGTTGAATTACAGTATCCTTCAATTTACTAGCTAAAATTAATTATGTTCACACTAAAGCTTGGTTTGAAGGAGTGACAGCGGTTGATAACTTGCTGAAATTAACCTGCTGAAATGATAAGTACTTATGTGTTTAGGATTATTGTTTTGGTAATTGCTAAAACGTGAAAATAAGTGTTTGGCAAATGTAGTTGCAGTTACTGGAAAGAGATAAAATGACTAAAAAACCTATTGATTTAATAAACTATTAATTGTTGTATAAATAATTAAAAAATATTATTAGTCATATAAATTTAAAATTATAAATAATAAAATATTAAATAAAAATAAAAATAAAAATAAAATAAATTTAGTACATAAATATTTCAAAAAATATATTATTAGTTATATAAATTCAAATTATAAATATTAAATTAATAAATTAAAATAAGAAAACATGAATAAAATAATTTTAGTAAATAAAATATTTCACATTACTTAAATACTATTGAAAAAGACTTCTTTCTATTAATTAAGTAAGGGTATAATAGAACATACTAAAATATCGTAAGGTTATTATTGGAAGGTAAAATTTCTATCGCATAAGCAGTTTCCTAACGTAGCCCTCTTTCTACTTATCTGTTTCTATAGTGGCACTGCAGTTTTCTCCAATCTGCGATTGTCGACCCTAAATCCAAACGCATGACTGCGTTTGAAAACTGCAGTAAATCAGTACCTATTTCTACCGCACTACAAATCCAAACGTAATCTAAATCAGCTCGTTAAAGGGTAAAAGACTCTATGCAAATAGTACCTTCATTTACAAGAATCAAATTTACGATCTATTATATAAAAAACGAGAGTCTCGAATTACTCCTACCATCGACTTGTTATTCTCAATTCATTATTTTTAAGATGTTGATATAAGTGTGACCACATCAATAAATGATCATTAACGAGGAAGAGGAGATGTTCCAAGTCATTGATAATGAAAGAAGATGAGGCATGAGCTCCATTTTATCACACAGGTGTCAATCATGTCACTTCAACGAAATCACCCTTTCTTAGTGTCATTTTCCTACCAATTAGCAATCTTGACGCGTCGATTTGATGTGTCCATTTTGTTACGAGTAGGCAATCGAATTAAGGATTAAATTAGAAAGTTTAGTAGTTGAACGACTGAGATAGGAAACAACATTAAATCTAAAAGATTAAATTAGATTTAAAAGCATGTTTTTCTTTTAAATCTAAAAGATTTATAATCTTGAATAGTAAATTTATTGATATCTCATTCTTTACATTTAGTAGACTCAATAATAACTTAGTGTTAACATATGAAATTAGTTACAATATCTAGCACACACTTTAGGCCACGTACCAAAGTTCTAATAAATTAAGAAGAATAAGGTTAGCATGTTATCTAGTTAATATAACTTATGTCATGAAGCAAGTTAAGTAGGTAAATAATTTATGATCGCTTTATGAATAGTTTAAAAAAAATCTTAGAGAGACCTATAATAATATGGAAATGGAGAAAAAGATTTTTAAATCATTATGAAAAACATGGGAGTTTAATTTTACGTGAATTCAAGAGTCGACGGATTTAAACACGTTGTCACTTAAAATTTTGGTGATTTCACTCATAATTAAAGAAAATATAAGAGAAAAAGTTGTTCCGGACAAAAATATAATTTCCTTCAAAATCCTTTAAGTAATAAAGTGAAGATAAGGATGTGACTATCATTAATAATATAGATGATGAATTTTCACTTATCACAAAGAAATTAAAAAAGTAATTAAAGAAGAAGAGACTTCAAGGGTGAAGGTATAAGTGCATCAAAATAAATTTTAACATCAATTATTATGAGTATAAGAATGTGTGAAATCTTAAGTTCTAATATCCAACACTCAATAAGAAAAAAAAAAGAGTGAAAATAAGGTCTTCAAAAGAAGAATACTCTAAAGGCAATTTAAGATGATGTAAGTAAGTTGATTGGAGAGGTCTTTAAAAAACAAGGGGAAATTTTCCTTTTTTTTACAAAAACTTCTTTTTTTTTAAAATTCCTTTTTAAACATTGATATTTATATTAAAATGTAAGTCAAATCTAATATTTGGGAGTGTTAAAAAATAACCCCAATATTTTGAAACCCTCAGATAGTTAATTTTAAGTTAACAAAAACCTTAATCCCTTAGAGTTCTATTAGTTTTTTTTTATATTACTAACATCGACTTTTATATTTGTATTTATATAGCAAGACCTATGTGGAACCTAAATGGCAATGGTGAGTGTTATCAACACTAATTATAAATCTCTAATTCTCAAGTTAAGCCATCAATTCTCTCTTCTTTTTCTTTTATTCTTCTTTAAAATCCTTGTTAACCAAGTATGTTAAAGTTTTATGCATGGTGTTTATGTTGGTACTAGTTTAAATAAAATGTTGGAAAAATAAAGAGAAAGAAATCATTGCCAGTGTATGTATTGGTCTCATTGGTGTTAGTAGTCATATAAGCATTAAAGCTAGTTTTGGGGTAAGAGTAGGAGGTTTTGATAGAAGCATTAGAGGTAGGTTTGGTGCTAGTGGTGGTGGAAGCATTAGGGGTAATGTTAAAGGCATAGGAAAGTGGTGGTGGAAGCATTGAACCATAACTTAGTAGGCAGGTTTATGACTCATTTCAAATGGAACTTAATGCTCGAGGTAGTGTGGGCAAGAGAGTTAATATTGGCTTGGCTATAATATGCATAACAAAGGATGAACAAGGCCACAGAAATTTAATACCAAAACTATTTGAAATTTCATCAAGGAACTAGAATCTCTTACTTCTCACCAAAAAAAAGTCCTTCAAAATGGAATACTTATATTTGAGGTGTATTTTCATTTTGGAATCCTTTCACATGCCCAAAAAATAAAGTTTGGTAATTTTCACCAATAAGAAATGCATATAGGATGGAAGTATATAATAATGTCAATAGGCACAATACTATCACATATTCCTCTACCTCTCATATTCATGCACATAAGAAATACTTACTCGTAATTAATCTCATAACTTCTATAGACAATTTCATGGCTCTATACCCAAGAACATCACCTTTAAATAACTTGGAAAAAAGATTGAAACATTTTATGAAAGCTAAATCAAATATATAAAATTGACTTGGTAATTATAAAAATTCAAGAGCCAAGTTCAAAAAAGATTTGTGAACTCTAAAAAATTATTTGATAATTTTGAAGTTCAATAAAGAATAAGGGTGGTATAAAAACACTCACAACTCATTAATCAAAAGTATTTATAAATACTCCATTAAAATGTAAAGATTATGATTTTTGGCAGTTTGTACTCATAATCATGTTTCATACTGAAACTTCAACATTAACAAAACGAACTATGATTTATCATGTTCATACTTGAGTTTTTCAATCTTGATTCCCCAGTGCTACATGAGTTGACGAATGGCTATACATCAAATCATGTTCTTTATTAAAACTTGATCTCCTACATCTAAAGAAAGACATGGGCTAGGATATGCACCTATACAAGGTCATGTTTAATCTTCTGACACCTAGAGGAAAAAAATGGGCCATAATATAGACTTGTTTAAGTTTATGTTCAACCAGAGTGAGTTTTAATCCTCCAAATCTTTCCTAGTTTTATCTTGAATTAAATTAACTAATAATTCATCTTCCTTTAAATTTAATGAGTCTCTCAATATAGCTCTTAAAGTGTTTTTTGAATGTTAGCCCAAATAAATAAATAAATAAATAATTTTTTTTAATTAAGCATGATTAGATTAATTGAGTAAGTTATGTTA
>JAOSBN010000007.1:2378817-2391866 GCA_027563595.1 Erythroxylum suave | reverse complement strand
TATGACTCCGAACGTTGGACTCCGGAAGCGAGGTTCCAAGAGATGTGGTACCAGAGTAAGAAGATGAATCGATAATGTTTAAGTAGTTGGGTTCCAGATTTGGGATCCAACATTGAATCTTGATCGACATATATGTCTTAAATTAGCCTATTCAAAACCTCCTTAATCTAGCTCATTAAAAAACTCTTTAATCCTCTTACTCCGAGCTCTTATAATTAGTACATTAAGTATAAGCAATGGATCCTTTGCTTAGCTAGTCATACTTGCATCATTTTTTGTCATCCTTAAAAGGATTCAACCTTAATTTATTACCTTCTTCAAAAAGAGAAAAATGAACAAAATTAAAATTATCATACACTTTATACTCACTTAGCTTTTAAGTATTATCATTGATCCTCTTAATGACTTGAAGTAGTCCTTTTAATGACTTGTAATAGATAATCTCCTCTTTATAAGCGTCTGTGATTGGAATCTTTTCTTCCTTATATTCACCCAAAGCCAATCAAGAAGCTTAAAGATAACTTATTTTCTTCCCTTGTTAGCTTTGGATACATATTGCTCTTTTTTTTTTGATTTGATGCTTTACATGTTCATGAGGTTGTCTTACCACCATATCCTTCTTTGTTCCATCCAAATTAGCTCTTTCATCAACCTCAAATGGTAAATAATTAATAAATTAATGAACACTCCTAGTATATGTAAGCTTAGTTAACAATAAGCAATCTTCTTCTTTAAGTTTCTCTAAGTGATATTACGAATTAACATCATCAAAGTCCTATTTACTAATTTAATTTGACCATCAGTCCGAGGGTGACTAGTAGTAGAAAATAATAGCCTTATTATGAACTTACCCTATAAAACTCCCTAAAAATAACTAAAGGACTTAGTATTCTAGCTACGCATTATACTTATAGGAACTCTATATAGTCGTACTACTTCTCTAAAGAACAAACTAGTAAAATTGGTTAAATCATTAATTTTATCACAAGAAATAAAGTGTGCCATCTTACAGAACCTACTGACTACCAAAAATATACAATTTTTTCCCTTCTTTGACCTAAGTAGTCTTATCAAAAAGTCCATAAAAATATCAATCTAAGATTCCCTACATACATGTAAAGGCATATAATAATCAATATGATAAAACCCTAGATTTTTCCTTCTTACAAGTAATGCACCTATTGTACATATGCTCTCAAGTCTTATATTAGGTAATACAAATTCTCACTTAAAGCATCTAAGGTATTTTTAATGTGTGTGTGTATATATATATTGGCATAAAATTCATTATTATTAGCTCAAGGTTTATGATTAACGATTTTGATGATAACTGCACAATATTTCAAAATTTAAATCGAATTTATTTCCTTAAACAGACAACAGTATAATTCTTAAAGAGAAAATAAAATCATGGAATAATTGTTTTCTTTCCTGCAAGAACCTTCTTTATGAACTTACCTTATTAGAAATGGTTTATCCAAAAGGATCCTAATAATTATGAAGGTTGTATATTAGCACCGTTATTATTGGAAGATTTTTAGCAAAGATGACATCGAAGTTACTTAGATTTAGATCCTTCCAATTGAATAAGGATGCAAATGAAGCAACAACTAGTTGAAAGAAATGCCTACTTGAGGAAGAGCCACATCTTTTGCGAAATGAGATCATATTCTTGAAATAAATCTATAACATCAATTCTTTTGAAAGTGATATCATTGTCAAATCTCTTGTGCTTTAGAAAGTGAAAATTCTATTTAAGTGAGATCATTGAAGTTTATATCGAGCAAATTACATTTTCATTTGTTTAGAGCTTGTAGAGGCTAGCTAAATATTGCTAGTTTAGAATGTTGGAAAACCTTAAAAAATTTGTTCTCGTGAGCTTACTTGGGATTTTATTGAAACACTCAAGTTAAATATTTAGGAACTAGACGTAGGCTTGAGTTATAAGCTAAATTGACTGCATCATTCTTTCTCTCCTTTTAACTTTTAAATTTTCAACTTGCAAGAGGTTCCTTTCATTTTAATAGACGCCTTCTGTTTTAAATTGTTTTAACAAGGTTTATCATTTAACAAGCTCCTATCGCCTTACAGGATTTTGTCATATATCAGGTTTTATCGCCTAATAGGCTTGTGTTGTTTAACAGGCTCTATCATCTAATAGGCTCCTATTTTCTTTGATCTTTAACTGGAATATGTCTATTTACGAATTGAAAGTACTTACAAATTTTTTACACACACAATTCACCCCCCTTTTACACATATTTACTTTGTCAATTTACATGTTCAAATCCTAATAACTTTGCATTCAAAGAAAAAAGACAAACATATCTCTGAGATAAGACATCAACAACCATATTCTCCCTTCCTTATTTATACTTAATAATATATGGAAATGTTTCAATGAATTTGATTTATTTAGTATGAAGTTTGTTCGACTAGTTTTTCCTTTAAGATGTTTTAACGATTCATGGTCAGTATGTATCAAAAACTCTTTGGACCATAGGTAATGTTACCACATCTCTAATGCTCTCACTAATGTATAGAGCTCTTTATCATTCGTTAAGTGGTTTAAAGCTACTTTATTAAGTTTCTTAGTGAAGTAGGATTTTGGCCTCTTGTCCTGCATTAAAACAACTTCAATACTTATTCTTGAATTATCATACTCAATCTCAAAATTTTTAGACTAGTTAGTTACTACTAACAAAGGAGTTAAACATAAAATTTCTTTAATGATATTGAACCAAATATTTGTTGACCATCGTAGTAACTATTGCCGCCATTGAACTAAAATCCTTAAAATATCTTCATTAGAAACTAACTAAACATTGAAAACTTTAGTTATTGATTTAGATATTAGCCATTCCTTAATTGCTTTCACCCTTTCCTTATCTATCTTGATACCTTTTTCACTAACTATATAACCAAGAAACATAATCATTTTTGATCAAATGTATGAAAAATTTTAATATTTATAACCTCGATATTTTTATAAGTGCACGGGTCATTCGCATAGTACTTAAGATCTCGTTCCCACGAAGAGAGTAATTTAATCCTAAAATCTAAAGTCGGAGACTATTAATCAAATATTTAAAGATAATGAATTTTAACACGAGGACTAACTAAATCAAATAAACCAAATCAGTTAACAAACAATAATTGACAATTAACACTTAAATGGAAACAATCACCATAACGATTAACAATTGCAAACTAAAATTGAATAACAATTAGTGGAAATTGATAGGTTTATTGAACAATGATCGCACACCCTCAAATTCAACCTAATGAGTTTACTGAAAGAGAGAAAGGGAAAATTATCTATCCTTAATGACGACCTAACCGATTACAATTTATTGAATTAATGATCTTAGATGATCCTAGGGTCAATTACTTTCTCTCAAGTTATAATTGAACCCTAAAGCATAAACCCTAATTAGATTATGGGAAGTTGTAATCTCTCAATTAACAACCTATCCAAAACCTAATCAATTCTTAAGTTCTCTGTCAAACAATTAAAAACCTAAATGCGATCTCTCTATGCAAGATTTACCAACTTGATCTAATTCTGAATCTATTAATTTACCTAACTCTCATTAGCCTAAATTAATTGTTTTCTCTCTTTTCACCTCCGAGCTTATTATCGAGATATGAAGTGCATAATTAAATCACAATTAATTCAATAAACACATAAAACAATCAGCTTTCATTAAATCAAAAATAATAATCCAAAGGTGAGTATAGAATATCAATCACAATGCAATTCTATCATCAAACTATATATCCTAATTCTATAATCAAATAAAACTAAAATACATAGGAAACAAAACTTGAATGAATGATAGGAGGTCACGATTTCAGAAAGCTTCTTATTCCAGGAAACACGTCGTGTCGGCATCATCTTCCTCTTCTCTCTTCCTTCGTCTCTTTCTCAATCTCTCAAGGTTCTCTCTTTTAGGGTTTTGTTTTTTTATGGTTAATCAAAATTTGCTTTTCTCTTCTTTGATGTTCTATTTATATCTTTGAAGCCCTAGGGTTGATTCGTGGTTGAAATTGTCTGAAAAGTCTCCCAAAATTTGATGTTTTCAGTTATTTTCGGGTATACCCAATGTAGGCCACGATTGTGGTCTTACCTGCCATGATCGTGGCCAGTGCCTAACCCTCTCTGGCACGAACGTGGCCCAAAGTGCACGATCATGGCCTGGTTTAGAGCTCTCTGTCACAATCATGAACTAAAGTGCACGATCGTGGCTTGGGTCCTACTGGCTTACCTTTTTCTGTCACGATCGTGGCCTATTGTGCCATAATCATGGGCCATAGTTTTGGCCCAAAACTCTTCGAAACTTCTCCATTCTTCACTGTTTACCCGCAAACACTAATAAACACATCAAGGTATCTAAAAAATATAACATTTACTCTCAAAGACTCATACTAACCTATAGAAACACTTAAACACATAAATTAACACTAGCCTAACCTAAATACATACTAAACACTCAATTTAATACTAAATACATAACAAATTAAACCCTAAAATATGATACAAATCACAACTATCAATTTTCATGTAAAAGGTACACATTTCAAGGTTGACATAAAACTTTTTCTTAGCATATCAAACACACATCTCAAATGATAAATATGCTCTTCTAAATATTTAATGTGTATTATAATATCATTAAATTAAACAACTACAAGTATATCAATGTATGCATGTAACATATGATTTAGTAATCTTATGAAAGCAGTAAATGTATTAATAAGACCAAATAGCATAATCAACCATTCATATAATCCATATTTAATCTTAAAGGTAGTTTTCATTCATCTTCTTCACTCATTCTGCTTTGGTAATGCTCCCGTTTTAGATCAATTCTAGAAAATATGCAAAAACCATGAAAAACATATCATTTAATCTAGGAATGGGATGTCGATAATTCACAATTATGTTGTTAAAATCTCTATAATTAATGCAAAACCATCAAGTATGATCTTTGTTACGCACTAAAAGCATTAAGACTACATAAGGAATCATAATTTCCCTTATATAGCCCATAGTTATCAACTACTTCAGTTTTATTTAAAGCTCCTTTATCTCCTTGGACTGCTCCTCTGACTAGGTCTTTTAGAAGTAATAACCATAGTACAAAATCAATTTGATGTTCGATCCCTTCAATGGATGGTAATAATTTATTAAGAACATCATTAGTTAGCATATCCTCATACTCTTATAATAAGGAAATAACAACAATCGGAAGAGACATATCAAGCTCTTCGACATTAAGATAAGCCTTTTATAAGGTTTGTTAGAATAAGTATTCATAATATGATTGGTTTTTGCATGGCAATTTACTTATTTGTTTTCCTTAGTCTTTCTTTTGATTATCATTTTCCTTCTCTCTTTTTTTTTTCTTCTCACATCCAACTCCCTCTTTATTAAGCTTTCACTCTCACTCATTTCTTCCTTATCACTTTTTTTTTCAATTATCTCTTTTTGAATTCAATTGGTCCTTGTATACTTACGTAAGTGTTAAAGTATAAAGGTAATTAGTTTATCATCCTTCTTAAAGTTATACCTATTATTGAAGCCATAAGTACCACTTTTTGATCATATTCCTATAAGGTTCCTAGTAGTAAGCAACCAACTTTTATATGTGATACATTGAATAATAGTTCATCTTTATACCACTTAATAGAAAATGAAACCAACATAAGTTTGTTCACTTTTATCTCTCCATATTCGCTAAGTCACTAAAGTTTGCATAGGTTTATATTTTTTTTTCAAAAGAATAGTACTAGTTATATTAGTGTAGTTCTTTCCATAAATAATCTATTATATAACTTGTTATGAATGCAACATCTAGTATAGAAGATGTTCTCCCTTTGTTGCTCTAACTCATCCTTCTTGACCTAAAGACTTGATACTCTCTAAGTAAGAAGTATTTTATCCTTAATAGAATGCTCGATACCCTCAACACCATAATCTTCAACTGGTGATATATCTACCTTTTCATTCAAGATTTTTTTTCAAAAATTAAGTAATATATTGATATTGATTAAATGTACAACCTTTCAAGGATCAAAACAACTTAAGTTACAAAAGTATGGAAGTCTATACTTTCTAGCAACAAGTTGGAATTAGGAAAATAAGTTTAATAAACATCTTTTCTACATATTTATGGAGAGGTTTGTTGTTAGTCCTCTGGCTTTCATAAAGAGCCTGAACTATATATAGAATTGCTAGAATAGGTGATCTTTGCTTCTTGCTTTCTTTTTGAAAATTCTAAAGTTCCTTTCTTGCCATATGTAGTACATTGTAGAAACTAGGCTGATCTTGGCTGCTTTGTAGATTGCTTCAGTTTCCACTTTAAGGTTTCTTATTCAGTGAATCAAATCATTTCAAGAGTTGAGAATTCTTTACATTTTTTTCCATATTCTTGATGTGTAATTACATTTGACCAAAAGATGGTCTCGAGATTCCAGGTAATGGTGACAAAGTTCACACTTTAGTGAAGTAATGGGAAATTTGATTATATCCTTAGAAAGTAGTTTCCCTACCAGCCCTATCCAAAGTATGTAGGCATATGAAGGATTAATAGAGTAGTCCTAAATATAGTTTTCCATTCCACACTGCTTTTGGGCTCCTTTTGGGGAAAAGCTTTACATGCTTTAGTTTTAAATGTCTTAGACCCTTTGCAATCCACTGCACTTCATCTAGGACTATATCCTGGTAAGTTGGCCTGTTTCACATTATGAAACCCAAATTCCTGCTATTATGATAAGGCCAATAACATTGATTTTTTTTAATCCACTAACCTTTACATTAGGGCTCGCCACCAATTTAGGTTTTTTATCTCCTCAACTTTATACAGAGGTCCTTTAATGTGCCAATTATCAAACGAGAACATTGTGTTTTCTCCATTCCTAATCTTGTGAAAAATTAGGTCCTGCATCCACTGTCTTATCTTTAGGATTTGTTTAAGGTTCCAGGTCATGTTTTGTTTAAATTCCAATCTTCAAATGATTTCTTTTTTAATGTAGACATTATAAATCCACTTCATCTAGAGATCATCTTTCTTACTACATAATCTCAATGATTCTTTTCCAGGATTACTCTATTTAACAATCTTGATGAGTGTACTTTAGGTCTCTTTGATCTTTTAGTTTGCAAATTGTATTCCATCCCACATAAAGTTTCTCATCTTTTTTATCAATCTCCTTTAACACACTATTTGGAAGTGGCATTTAGCTAATCCAATAGCTTGAAATTGTTTGGAATAATTGTAATCTTCCCCCATAACTTAGAAACTTATTACACCAATGGTTGATTCTGCCATCAAAAGAGTTTTTGTCAAATTGGTACCCCTAAGGTACTTAATTGGAAGATTTCCTTATTGTAACCTATTCTCCAATGCTTTAGAAGCAATTTCACTATTGGTATTTGATGAAAGGTAAAAACAACTCTTGCTAGGATTGCTTGTCAACCATAACATAACTTTGATGTCGTCCAATGATTACAAGACTATGTTGCTTGATTACTTTTCAGCTTCTAAAATAGTAATAAGTCATCCTCAAAAGCTAGGTGTGTTACTTTATTACCTTTACATCTATGATGGTATTGGAATTTTGAACAATTTTCTACATTCCTTATAATGGTGATTGGTAAGATCTCTATGTATAACATAAATAGGTAAGGGGATAGGGGATCCCCGTTCCTCCACCTCTTTTAGCTTTTATCAACTTAGTGGGTTCTTATTTACCAAGATGACAACAGATGTTGTTGTGACATAAACTTCAATCCATTTTCTGAACAACAAAGGATAGCCTGTTGCATTTAAAATAATGAAAATGAAACTCCAATTGACTGAATCATAAGCCTTTTCCAAGTCTATCTTTATAGTGTAGTTCTTCACTTTAGTCTTAGTGTTTTAGTTTTTAAGAATCTCCTGACATAGTAAAATGTTGTTGCCTATTGTTCTTCCTTTGATGAAAGCATCCTGTGTTGGATTAATAATTTTCCCTGAACTTTTCTTTAATCTGTTTATCAGTATCTTTGTGATGATTTTGAAGAGTATATTGCAATAAGCAATAGGCCTAAATTGATTAAGCCTATGGGCATTTGGTTGTTTAAGGATCAGGTTCACAAAGGTTTTATTCCATTATTGTTTTAAGATAGTTCCTTTAAAAAAAAACACCTTTACTACTTATACCAGGATAGTTGTTAGGATTCATCGAGTATAATGCTTCTTTTATCTTTTCCCTAGTGACTTATTTAATTGTTTCAACCTTGTCCTCTTTTGATATCTTTTTGATTCTCTTCTTTTTATCTTTTGGAATGATTTCTACTTCATCCTCGGGCCAGACCAATAATGCTTGTTGAAATACTCAATTGTGATTCTTTCCTTTTGTTCATGCTTTTGAAGTTTCTAGCCTGATTCATCTTCCAAATACTAAGTATGATTTTTATTCCTCCTAGCTCTTGTTGAATTCATGAAGAAATTTGTGCGTATTTCACCTTCTTTTAGCCAATGTAATCTTGATTTGTCCCTTAGCAAATTGTTTATGGCTTCTAAGGACTTGTTATAGTTGCTTATCCTGATCGCTTCCTCTTTTCTTAATTGTTGATCCTTAAGTCTAACTAGCATTCTCTTATGGCATCTCCAAAAGTCCTTTATTGCTTTTGTTGCTTCCTCCTGCTCTGGAGTTATGTTTTCCCTACTAAGAGTCTTCAATCTTTATTTCACAAAGCTTCATGCTTAGCCTGTATCCCTTGGTCCCTGTGTCTTTATACTCATTCCCTCCCTTAGAATTCTCCTAAACTAAGGATTATCCATTAACGATTAAAGACATTAAAAGGGACTTTCCTTCTTTCATCTGAGGTGGTTAAACTAACCACAATTGGAATATGGTCAGAGTTATTCCTCAAAACTAACAATACTAAGTGAAAAATGTGTGAACCAAACATCATTTACCATACATTTGTCGAGTTTCTTCAACAAAAACCAACTACCACTCTTCTTGTTGTTCCATATGCGAGCATTACCATGGTATTTAAGATATGTCAACCCTATAAGTTTATTTAGTTCTTGTAACTCCCTATAATTTTACTTTGAACAGCTTCTTCCACCCGATGTTTCATTTGCTTTTGAGAGTATAATTAAAGTCCCTTATAATTGACCAAGGGTGTTTGATTATATTGCTGATTTTGATTGTATTGCTGATTTTCACTAACTCCTCCTATAATGTCTATCGTTGGAACCCATAATTGATTGCATACACTATAGAGGTTGCGATAATAATACCCGATCTTTTTATCTTCATTTAATAATGTATCACTTGGTCTGTAGATGTCTATTTAACTAGTTGCAATTTTTGGGTGTTATGCCCTATTATAATTCTCCCTGTCCACCTATCCATCATCCCTCAATATCTGCGCATTATAATGCAATATGTTTGTTTTTAAATAAAAAAAATTTAATATCTTTATCTTAGGGATTCAACCTTACCTTTTCTCTTACCCTATTTAACTGTAGATGGCTCAACTTTTACTTTATAAGAACACCTATCATCCTTTTCCCAACTAGAGCTCCAAGAGTTACTAGTATTAGTGAGGTAATTGGATATTCCTTTGCATTTTAATTACCTTTCCACTTTCAAAGTCTTGTGCATTATCTTTTCTAACTTTACTTAGTGCCTTAACTCTACCATATTGGCTATATATCTATTTAAAACATTTAATAACTTCTACATAGTTGCTTCTCTATCCTCATCTATATTAACTTAAATCATAACTATCTCCATCTTCTTATGGGAGTCTTTCATGCTCTTTCATCCTTGAGAAAGACTTTGTAACATCTTACAAAAATCTTTATAATAATGACTTGGAACAAATCTCCTTCTCATAAGAGCTTTCAATTTATTTCAAGTCTCTATAAGACACTTATTATTCCTCCTACTAGTATTCACTAATAGGTCCTACCAAATAATGGCATAATCAATATATTCTATAACAATCAGTTTAATTTCTTCTTTTTAGAGTAAATATGGCAATCAAAACATCAATTATATATTTTTCTCCCACTCTAAATAATCTTTGGCATCATTGCTACCATTAAAGGATACTAGAGGCATCTTTATACTTTCAAGATTCGCATCCACCTATCTCAAACACTAAGCTCTCTTTCAGGCTCCCTATCATATCAAACTTCTATATTAGTCCTAAATCCCCTCCATTCAACTTGAAATACTATATCAATATCATTAACACTTAATTCATCATCCTCTTTATTAGCTTATATTAGTATTGTTATATTATAACTATTATGCCTCCCATCACTAGGAGTTCAGGGTTGCCACCTCCTTTTCAATTTAATAATTTGATGGGATTGCTTCTCTAACATGTTTTTGTTCCTCATCATACATCATGTTCATCCTTTTAAAATTTTGTTATATAGCCCATATAAAGTATGTGCTACCCATCTCTTTTTTTAATGTTAACATATCTTTATAAGACATATTTGAAAGCTATAAGAAAAATTACTAAAGACAATTTCCTTACTTCTTAACGTGTGTACTCCTAAAAGATATACAGCCATGCATATTTCACCCTTTAATTGGTTTTTCTTATTACTAATCTCACATTCTCTTGCCTTTTACCATTATTTGCTTCCTTCATAAGTTCTTCAAGGAAGTAACCAAACTCGCATAAATATTTTGACCTTGTAAGTTCAAAACCTAAATAATTATTGGTCTAGGTAAAATAATTCATCACGTAATGATAAGTGCAAAGTAGATTATATTCTTAGCATTTTTTGAGAAAAATTTACTTGTTTTTAGATGATTTTTTATAATTCGATACTTAATGTGAATTTTATATTGTTTTTAGGCCTTGTTTTAGCTTTCTAATAAAAAATAAAGAATTTAGGTAGATTTAAGTTAAGTTAGAGCATATTACAATCTCTCTACTAGGTAAAGGTAAGGTTGTATACTACTGGACTTCCCTAAATTTGCTGTTTCAGCAGGACTCTTATTAGATGTTATTGTTGTTGTTGTAGAGAAAATTTGTTATAATTATAAAAGAGAGTCATAGGTCAAACATATACCCGCGTTTACCAATCTACGCTACCACTTCATTATATATTTTTTTGATAATTTATCACACAAACAAACATAGCTTAAACATAGATTTATGCTCATGGCCTTTAAAATTGTATTCTCAAAATAAACCCTCACATATATGATTTAAGATTAATTATTTAGTTTTTAAGTCAACATGGTGTAACACAAACTACTATTGGTCCCTTATTACTAGTAATTTTTTACAAACATTCTAAGATTTTATGCTTAAAGAAGAGAGAGAGAGAGAGGGATAAAACATCAAGAGAGTACTCATAATGAGCGAAACTAGATTGTCATAGGAAAAGAAAGGAGCAATTTAAAACTAGTTGCCAATACTTTAGAAATGTCATTATATAGGAAGTTTGCTCAAGTAATTGGCCAGAGCTCTCCAAAATTAGAAGGGTATGATGTTTTAGAAGCCAAAAATAGAAAGGTCTTATTAATTTCTTTAAGTAGCACCCTATTTTCAAAAGCATATAGCGTTGCTTCTATCGCCATTTTGCCAATTTAGGGCCAGGCATTTTGATAAAAGAAACAATTCAACCCATCTAGCCCTAGGGCTTTTTGTCCATTCATTTTGAACACCATTTCTTTATTATAAATCACTTCAAAAATTCTTTCCTAAATCTTTATTGGAAAAAAATTCACTTTAAAAATGACTTGATCTTTTAGACCATAGAGTTTGAGGAAGATTTGAAGCCTAGGTTTAGTTTGGAAAAGTTGAAAGCATCTTCCATAAGATCCTCATGTTTAGTGATCAAACCCTGATTAGTTGTTATAATAAAGTAGATTCTATTGAAGTTCCTTTTGGAAAGTACAGTGTTAAAGAAAAATTTTGGACAAATGTCCTTTTCTTTTAGCTAATTCACTACTACCCTTTGTCTTAAAAGAGACTAGTGATCATTAATCGACCGTAAGTAACCTTTTAGTTTTGCTTTCTCCTCCAAGTTCAAATGTTTATTAGTAGCATTTTCTTACAACCTTTACTAGATGTGTTAAAGCTTTTCATTAGCAACTATAATACTCATTCTAGTGTTTGAGGCTCTTGCTATATAAAGCTTCTTCAGCTCATGTCATAGCCCTTAAATTTTGCACACAAATGTGTTCTTTAGTTCCCTTTATATTTGTTTTCATCCCCTTAAGTAATGCTCCTTGGAAGCCACTATTAGAAGCCAAAAAGTTATTAAATCTTCCTGTTCACTTTCTTAAACATCTCACTAATCTTTATTAGAGAGTGATCCGAAATTAGAGGATTCATGGAAGTAGCTTTACTCTCAGGGAAGTCAATTAGCCATTCTTAGTTAACTAAAGCTTTGTCTAGCTTTTTTCTCAGGAACCATAAGCTTCCTTGCTTGTTGCTCTAGGAAAACTTACTTCCCTTAATTCTCAGGTTTACCAATTCCATCTCCTCTATATAATCCTTGAAATCTTCAGCAAAATTTTTCAAACTTTAATGGCTTTTAGCTTTAGTTCTATACAGGATAGCATTGAAATCATCATATATTACCTAAGCCCTAAAGGTTTGCATATGCCTTCTTTAGACTCTCCCACAACATTTTGTTAAGTCAGGAGGACTTTATGATGTTTTAATTTTGATGGCAAACTAATAATAATAATGTTAGAAACAAATGAACATTTTAACTAGTGAGTTAAGTGTGCAGAAGTACAAAAGACAGACGAAGTGAAAGAACAAAAGCCAAACGAAATGCAATTCAGACGAAATGCAAGAACAAAAAACAGACGAAATGCAATCCAGACGAAATGCAAACCAGGCAAAGCGCAAAAACAAAACACAGATGAAATGCAAACCAAACGAAGTGCAAGTATAAAACAAAGACGAAGCGTAAAGTACAGAAGATGACAAGACAAAGACGATACTCAGAAGAAGTTACGTCAAAACATTGGACGGTTACTTAGTTGAAGTTAGTTACAGA
>JAOSBN010000007.1:2341089-2371395 GCA_027563595.1 Erythroxylum suave | reverse complement strand
GGCATTTTGATTAAATGGAAAGAAGAAAAAGTATGAGAATATGAAAATGCATGGAAATGAATATGTGCTTTTGTTTGAGCGAGAGTGGAACCGTTTTGTTAGTCACGTGCACGTCAACGTAAGGACTTCTCCCAGCTATCCGCTTGCGGCCCATGAGATCCGAAAATGGACTCGTTTTGTTCACAGAGTAAACTTTGGTTTCTATGTTTCGCTTCATGGAACCCTCGAGCCAATTGTGTGTGCATTTGCATTTGACATGTTAAATGATGCTTTGTCGTGAAATTACGTTAAATATGATCTATGTGATGATGTAATGAGATTGAATTATGAATGCATATATATATATATATATATGTATGTATGTATATATGTTTGATGGTGTGACTCATTGCCGATAGCTACAAATATTTTAGCCACTGAGCTGTGTAGCTCAACCCCCAAATTTTTCCTCCTCAGGTGCAGATCAAGAAGACAAGTGACCCTTGCAAGGCATTCGGACTCCAAGATAGATATAAGATTTTTGTACTAAGTTAGTGATTTTGGATAGTATAGTCGACATATCAACATTGAACATCTGTTGTACTTTGTTTTTAAGTTTTGATGTGTATGTTGAAATGTAACAAACTCTCACTGTGTTAAAAATGAGACAATGAAATTAAATTCCTCTCTATGTATGATTGTGTAAATTTAAAGATTTGGGAAAATGAATTGTATACGTGCATAATCTTAATTGTGGAATTGCCAATGGTTATTATTCTTATAGTAGTATTGAAGATTATTGATTCATAAATTGTCCAAATTTGACTCAGTCCTCGATGATTGTTCAGCAGTAGATTTTCAATTACAGATTTTATGTTCCTTAATTTTATGGTTTTCAGTTAATAAACTTAGTCTAAAGATAGTGACAGAAATATCTGATGTTAGTTCCAGTATTTTAGTTAATCAGTTGACTTGTACGCCTATAAATTGGAAACTTCAGTTTAGTAATAACAGAGCAGAAGTATTCTGCATTCTCTGCATTTTTCATATCCATTCGTTGCTGCAATTTCTTAAGTTTTTTGTTTTGTTACTTATAATTCCCAACAATTGTGGTAAGAGATCGAGTTCTGCATTCAAAGGAAATTATAGAAGAAGAGTATCATCTATGATGACGTCACCAATAGACACAAAGGAAAAACACAGACGAAAGGAATCGTCTATGATGACGTCATATACAGATGCAAATGAAAGACAGACATGATAAACATATACGACACGTCAGCACATAGACGACACGTCAGCACACAGACGACGCGTCAGCACATAGATGACACGTCAGCACATAGACGACACGTCAGCACATAGACGACACATCAGAACACATACGCAAGAAAGATAGACGCAAGGAATTGTCTGTGTTACACGCAATAAAAGACAGACAATAAGGGAGGTCAACACAAACGATAAAAGTCAACCCCAGATGATAGATGAAAGACAGACGATAGACGAAAGATGGACGATAGGCGAAAGATAGGCGCAAGAAATAGTCTGTGTTACGCGCAATAAAAGATAGATGATAAAGGTTGACACAGTTAATAGAAAGTCAAACATAGATAATAAACAGAACACAGAAGAAGAAGTTATGAAGTTATGCTGACTGACCCGAAGCATGTATATATGCAAATTACGGACTCACCAATGCTTTTCAGTGACATAATTGGACTTGAATGGAGATGGGCCAAAAAGGGGGTTAGTTACAAATTCAAGTGGGTGTGCAAAAATGGTTGGATCTTCGAAATGAGAAGTGATCGCCAGGCTTCGAAAACGGGGTCCGACATCTTTTTGGTATCAGAGCTTAGGTTTTTCCTAGGCATAGTATGCACAGTAGGACGAATTGTTATGTTATATGATTTCTTGTTTGCATTGCTAAATCAATTTGATTTTATTAAATGACATGCATACATATAAGAAATAGGATTGTAATAAAATGTGAGCTAATCGTTACTATTTTATTGAAGGAGTAGAATGTCACCTCGTAGAAGGACACACAAAGTTTTGCAAGGATCAGTTGCACCTGACTCTCCACCAAGAGAGGAGAGTACTGATGAGTCTGTAGCTCCAAGAAATGCTGAGACTTTTGTAGGGCACAGTAATAAGCCCTCTCGGTCCCTAACCCGGGAGTCACCTGTTCTACAGGAACCAATGCCTCCTTTAGATCCGAGGATGTTCCAAGCCTTCGCTTAGGCATTTGTACAAACTATGGAACAAATGCCACAATCTTCTACTTCGGCCCCAGTTAAGAAGGGGAAACGATTTGATAAATTAAGGAAGTATAGAGTAGTGGAATTCTATAGGACCACTGATCCCGAGGAGGCCGCATAACTGGTTAAGAAAGACTGATAGGATATTGGATAGAATGCAAGGATGATTAGAAGGTGGTTTATGCTACCAGTTGGCGTGGAAGGACTTCGTGATTGCTTTTAAGAAGAAGTACCTGCCTGAGGTGTATATTCAGCAGAAGCAGAGGGAGTTTCTGAGTCTCACCCAAAGGGAGATGATAGTGGGCGAATATGAGCGGCGATTCACAAAATTGGCCCAATATGTAGCGGAGATGATGATGAGTGAGGCAGCTAAATGTCATCGGTTTGAATCAGGGTTACACTTGGCCATAAGAGAAAAAGTAGTGGTGCAGAATTTTTGTGATTTTCAACAGCTGGTTGAAGCGGTAATAAGGGTTGAAAACATAGAGAATATAAAGAGTGCTGTGAATAAGAAGGGAAAGGGGAGAGAACAGGTCAGGAGGGGAGGCAGTACTCCTATATTAGAGAGAAGTGCCAGGACTTTCCCTGCGCAGTCTAAGGGGAGGAGCACTGGAGCCAGCAGGTTTACACAGGTGAGAACTGTCTCACATCAAGCCTCAACGGCTGGAGGTAGTAGGAAAGGAGATGAGGATAAGCCATCCATTCCCAAATGCGAGTACTGTAAGAGAGTTCATAAAGGGGAGTGTTATCGACTGACAGGAGCATGTTTCAACTGTGGGGAGAAAAAGCATATGGCAATAGAATGCCCTTAGAATCCAAGACATGAGAAGAGTCAGATGCAAGCTTCAAGGAGAACCAAGACTGGGGGATACAAGACTGTAACTGAAGTGGGCAGTTCCGATGCAGCTAAGAGAGTGAGTCTTTTAGGGAGACCCAAGGGGCAAGCACCAGCTAGGGTGTTTGCAATGACACGGGAGGATGCAAAGACCACTTCAGAAGTTGTGACTGGTACGGTTAAGTTATTTGATACTGATATAGTTGTGTTGATTGATCCGAGTTCTACCCATTCATTTGTGTCGTCAAGTAGAACTGTGTGTGGTAGGGATCTGAGCCCGTTGGATACTCCTTTAATGGTGAGTACTCCAATCGGCTAGTATATTATTATCAGTCAAGTTTATAAAGACTGTGAGATATATGTTGGAGGGGAACAGTTAGTAGTGGATTTGATTTCTTTGAAAATGGGATGATTAGATGTGATTTTGGGTATGGATACATTGGAGAAGCACAATGCCAACTTCAATTGTAGACAGAAAATAGTAGAGTTCGAATCGAGCAATGGTAGAAAGGTGGTGTTTATGAGAGACAGAAAAGCAAGCCTGCCTAAAATTGTTTCGACTCTGACAGCGGAGAAGATGATGAGGAAAGGGTGTGAAGCGTATTTGGCCTATGTGGTAGACACGTGGGTAGATAAGAAAAAGTTAGAAGATATACTTATGGTTAAGGAATTCCCGGATGTCTTTCCCGAGGAATTACCAAGACTACCACCACCTAGGGAAATTGAATTTTCCATTGAGCTTCTCTCGGGGACAATGCCAATATCGATTATGCCTTATAGAATGGCTCCGGTAGAATTGAAGGAGCTTAAGGAGCAATTAGAAGATTTGTTGGAGAAGGGTTACATTAGGCTGAGCTCTGCACCTTGGGGAGCTCCGGTCCTTTTTGTGAAGAAAAAAGATAGATCGTTGAGGATGTGTGTGGATTATAGGAAGCTTAATTATGTCACGATAAAGAATAGATACCCGCTCCCTTGCATAGATGATTTATTTGATCAATTGCATGGGACAAGAGTCTTTTCTAAGATAGACTTGAGATCAGGTTACCATCAATTGCAGATAAAGGAGACTGATGTGGTAAAGACTGCTTTTAGAATACGATATGGCCACTTTGAGTTCTTGGTTATGCCTTTCGGATTGACGAATGCACTGCAGCTTTTATGGACTTAATGAATAGAGTCTTTAAACAATTTTTGGACCTATTTATCATTGTCTTTATTGATGATATATTGGTATATTCTAAGAGCGATAAGAAGCATGAAGAGCATTTAAGGATTGCCTTAGAGACATTGAGGAAGAATGAGTTGTGTGCCAAATTTGAGAAATGTGAATTTTGGTTAAGGAAAGTAGCCTTCCTTGGACATGTAATTTCAGAGCAAGGAGTACATGTGGATCCGAGAAAGATAGAAGCAGTGGTGAAATGGGAAGCGCCTAAGAATGTGGCAGAAATAAAGAGTTTCTTGGGTGGTTCAGCAGGGTAATAAGAGGTTTGTGGAGAGCTTTTCCATGATAGCTGCTCCACTTTTCAAATTGACAGGGAAGAACTAGAAGTTTGTGTGGACAGATGAATGTCAGAAGGGTTTTAAGGAGCTTAAGTATAGATTGACAAGTGCACTAATTTTGACTTTGCCTTCAGGTAATGATGGGTATGTGGTATATAGTTATGCCTCAAGGAAGGGATTAGGGTTTGTGTTGATGCAAGGAGATAAGGTGATCACTTATGCTTCTAGGAAATTAAAACCTTATAAGATGAACTATCCTACTCATGACTTGGAGTTGACTGCCATAATTTTTGCATTGAAGATATGGAGACATTACTCGTATGGAGTTACTACTAGGGTATTAACAGATCATAAGAGCCTTAAGTATTTAATGAGTCAAAAGGAGTTGAACTTGAGACAAAGAAGATGGTTAGAGTTAGTGAAGGACTATGATTTGATGATAGACTACCACCCAAGGAAAGCTAATGTAGTAACAAATGCATTAAGCAGAAAATCGACTATGGCACATATGGAGACAGTGTACTTTCTTCTGTTGGAGGAATTAGCCAGACTTAAGGTGACATTGAGACAAGTTGAGCCTAATTGTGTATTGGCTAATTTTAGAGTGAGGCCAGTATTGAACGAGAAGATTAAAGAATTGCAGGAACAGGATGAGTATTTGAGCAAGCTTCGAGAGGAGATTAAAAGTGGTAAACAATCTGAAGTAGAAGTAAGGGATGATGGATTGATGGTAGTAGGAAACAAACTATGTATTCCTAATATGCAAAAGATGAAAGGTGAAATTCTTGATGAGGCACACAATGCGCCTTATGCTATGCACCCAGGAAGTACAAGGATGTCTAGAGATTTGAGGGAACAATTCTGGTGGAAAGGAATGAAGAAGGATATTGCGGAGTATATTAAGAGATGTTTAGTGTGTCAGCAAGTTAAGGCTGAGCATCAGGCACCTTCAGGTAAACTTCAATCTTTGACTATTCCGAAATGGAAGTGGGAGAAGATTTCGATGGATTTCTTGATGGGGTTACCGAGAACTAGTAGGAAGCATGAAGCAATATGGGTGATTGTGGATAGGCTAACTAAGTCAACATATTTCTTACCAATCAAGCAAATAGATTCTTTGAATACTTTGGCCAAGACATATGTGGATGAGATAATCAGGCTTTATGGGATTCCAAGTTCGATCGTTTTGGATAGAGATCCCAGATTCACCTCCAGATTTTGGAAGAACTTACAGGAGGCTTTGGGAACTAAGTTACACTTTAGTACAGCTTTCCATCCCCAAACTGATGGACAATCGGAGAGGACAATACATACTTTGGAAGTAATGTTGAGAGCTTGTGTTATGGATTTTAAAGGCTCGTAGGATGATCATTTTCCTTTAATTGAGTTTGCTTACAATAATTCCTATCATTCGAAAATTCAAATGGCACCTTATGAAGCTTTGTATGGTAGGAGGTGTAGAACTCCTATTTGTTGGGATGAGAAAGGTGAAAGGAGACTTGAAGGGCCTGAGTTGGTGCAAGTCACAGTTGATAAGATTAAGTTGGTGAAACAGAGACTTAAAGCAGCTCAAGATAGAATGAAGAGCTACACAGATGCATATAGAAAAGAATGGAATTTGAAGTTGGAGACAAGGTGTTTCTTAGAGCTTCTCCATGGAAAGGGGTGTTGAGATTTGGTAAGAAAGGCAAGCTAAGTCCAAGATACATAGGCCCTTATGAAATCATTGAGAGGATTAGGCCTTTAGCCTACAAGTTAGCTTTACCATCGGAATTGCCTAAGATTCACAATGTCTTCCATGTATTGATGTTGATAAGGTATCGATCCGACCCTTCGCACATAGTTCAACCTTCAGAGGTTCAATTGAGGGAAGATTTGACCAGTGGAGATTTTAGATTCGAAGGAAAAAGTTTTGAGAAACAAAGTGATGAAGTTGGTCAAAGTTTTGTGGAGAAACCATTCAATGGAGGAGTCATCATGGGAGCCTTTGGAAGCAATGAAGGAGAAGTATCCTCACTTATTTAATGACTCAGGTAATAATTTCGAGGACGAAATTCTTTTAAGAGAAGAGAAGTGTTAGGCCCCGAAAATTTTACTATTTTGGTAAGTATGAACTAAACGAATTTTGTGTTCTTGATGGGTAAATCATTTTAATTGTGATTAATTATTATGTCAAGTTTAGGAGGATTTCCATGGATTGATATAAATTGAAGTATTAAGTGGAAGAATTAAAATTAAGTTAGAGTATAGCATGGTATAAGTTAAATGGAAGAATTAAGAATGCATAAGGGTATTTTTGGAAGATGACTTAAGGTTAGAAGCACTAAGGCATTAAAGGAAGGGTAAGAGGGACTTTCCTCACCCATTAAGGGTAGAATGGGAAGAGGAAAAGATTGTCTAATAAATAAGAAGGCTAAAAACGTGAATGAAGGGAAGAAGGAGAGAAAATCAAAAAGGGAAGAGAGAGAAAGAAGAAGAGAGGTTTCGGTGAAGTTGAAAAAAAGGACAGCTTTGAACTAGGTCACGAATTCTCTTAGTCTTAAAGAGAGAATTTGAGGTTACTTGAGAAGGGAAAAAAAAGAGGAAGGAAAGAGCTTTCTTTAGAGCCAAGAATCTCACTAGTTGGTAAAGATTCAAGGTAAGTCGACTTTAAATCTCTTGAAATTTTGAAAGGCTTTGGTTCAAAGAGCTTGAGAAATGTATAGGTTTAAGTATCCTAGAGTCAATTTCATGTTTTGATTCTATGGGTTCTCAAATTGAATTTTCTATTGAATAAGAACTTGGGTTGTTATAGAAAACCAAGCAAACCCAATCCAAGACGAAGAAGAAAGACAACATTGAACTTGGAATTGTCAAGCATCTTAGGTGGGTAAAATATTTACGGTTATTGTATAATGGGCAATATGCCTAAATGTATGTGCATGTGTTTAAATTTCTAAATTTGTGAAATTGCTCCAATGTGGAAAGTACATTATGATGCATGTTATGTCATGTATGACATTTTGATTAAATGGAAAGAAGAAAAAGTATGAGAATATGAAAATGCACGGAAATGAATATGTGCTTTTGTTTGGGCGAGAGTGGAACTGTTTCGTTAGTTATGTGCACGTCGACGTAAAGCTTTCTCTCGACTGACTGCTTGTGGCCCACAAGATCTAAAAATGGACTCGTTTTGTTCACGGAGTAAACTTTGGTTTCTCTGTTTCATTTCACGGAACCCTTGAGCCAATTGTGTGTGCATTTACATTTGACATGTTAAATAATGCTTTGCTGTGAAATTACATTAACTATGATCTATGTGATGATGTAATGAGATTGAATTAATGGTGTGGCTCATTGCCAATGGCATTAGCCACTGAACTGTGTAGCTCAACCCCCAAATTTTCCCTCCTCAAGTGCAGATCAAGAAGACAAGTGACCCTTGCAAGGCATTCGGACTCCAAGATAGATATAAGACTTTTGTACTAAGTTAGTGATTTTGGATATGCACAATAAAAAGACAAACGATAGGAGGAGGTCAACATAGATGATAAAAGTCAACCCTAGACGATAGACAAAAGACAGACGAAAGACGAAAGACGGACGACAAAAGATAGACGCAAGGAATCGTCTGTGTTACGCGCAATAAAAGATAGACGATAAAGGTCAACACAGCTGATAGAAAGTCAAACATAGATGATAAACAGAACACAGAAGAAGAAGTTATGAAGTTATGTTGACTGACCCAAAGCATGTATATATGTAAATTATGGACTCACCAATGCTTTTCAGTGACATAATTGGACTTGAATGAAGATGGGCCAAAAAGGGGGTTAGTTACGAATTCAAGTAGGTGTGCAAAAATGGTTGGATCTCTGAAATGAGATGTGATCGCCGGGCTTCGGAAACGGGGTCCGACAAATGTGTTAGAGGCATCTCACTTGTTCGCAAATCTTGCCAAAGGTATAGCACCGCCTGCTTTTTATGTTATTCGAGGAAAAGTGTACAATACTGGATATTATTTAGCTGATAGTATTTATCCAAAATGGTCTACCTTGGTACAAACCATTCATGATCCCCGAGGCCCAAAAAAAAAGTTATTCGCGAAGATGTAATAAGCATGTAAGAAGGATGTCGAGCGTGCATTTGGAGTTCTCCAGTCAGGATTTGCAATTATCAAGGGACCAACACACTTTTGGAAAAAATCCATATTACATGATATTATGCCAACATCCATTATAATGCATAATATGATCATTGAGGACGAACATGATACTCAACCAGTCATACAAGATTGGAGCGAAACGTTAGCCCTTGAAATTAATATTAATTATATTTCAAGAATTTCTTGCTAGACGTAAGTAAATTAAAGATAAAGAAGCTCATTATGAACTTTGTAATGTACTAATTGAACCTTTGTGGGAACGATATGGTAATTCAGAAGATTAGATGTTAAATGTGTAATAAAAATATTATATTTGTGTATGTTATTAATTTTGTTGTTGCAATAATATTAATATATTTGTTAAATAATAGTAATTAAATATAAAGTATTAATTAATTAAAAAATTGATTTTATTTAAATTTTTATAAATAAATAAAAATAAATCATTGTATAAATATAAATTAATTTAGTTAATAACTAAATTATTGTGGTATATTCTTTGAAAAAATTTAGTGTAGAATAGTTGGAGTAACACCAAATTTGGTGTAAAAAGATTCTTAGAATATTCTCTTTTACACTAAATTTGGTGTAAAATTTTAGTGGAATGGTTGGAGATGGCCTAAGGATAGGGTGAGAATTTTGTTTGTTTCCTTGTTCCCTTTACTCTTTTCAACTTCTAAATTGAGAATTTGGCTACTAAAGTCGATCAATCGCCAGCAATAGGATTGACTTGTTTTGAGCTTAGTATGAAAATTCGTCTTTTTACACTGTACGTGTACATAAAAGTGAGACTATAAACATATTTTTTGTATTGATGTTAATTTTCCTTTCTTGTCTTATATTTTGATTCTTAATTATTAGCCATTCCAATTTTGTATCGAATTTTATCAATGTCGTGAAGGATTTATAATTGATTAATGTGAGACCAAAATTTGAAAAGTAAGATGCACCTTTTTAGTTAGTTTTGTAGTTTGGATGATCAATTGGCACATAAATTTGCCTGTAGGTTTTAATGTTATGTCATGTTTGCTTAATTAGCTGAGACATACACCAGGGGTGCAAATCTTGCGCACTCATTTACCAAAAAATCGGTACTATCATGATTTAAAAGTGTTTTCTTATAATTAGGACGTGTCTACGACATCCCATGAGAAGAAAAAAAAATGGTACTGTCATGTTTGATAACATTGTTGTGATAGCATTAGTTTGATTAATTTTCCAATCTAAACTTTAATTACAAATGCATTTTCCATTAAAAGATTAATTGGATAAACTTTAATTACAAATGCATTTTCCATTAAAAGATTAATTGGACAGAAGAATAATGTATTCACTCCTCCTCTCTGATGCCCTATGATCCTCGGCCTCACAGCACATCAACACCATAGTTTGGCTTTCTCCTCGGTCGTCGCTGTTGCGCCGCTTCTCTCTCTTTTCGGCGTTGCCTCGTCGCTTTTCTCCGTGCTGCCTTCTACATTTCTTCGCTATTATTTGTTAACTGGTACTTGTTCAACTTATGTTTCTTAGCTTTCCATTGAAAACAAAAACAAAACTTGTTTCAGTTTCAGATACTGAACTGAACGGTTTGAACTAACTTGGAACCTACAGATGAAATTTAACTTTATATTCGAATTGGTTGTTGGCTGGAGATGAAAGCGAAAATTAAGTTGCTACATGGAAAGTTTCTGTTGTTCCATTGTAGTCAAATTCGCTGTTGTAGTGGAGTTTAATCAAACTGTTTTTCTAGGGTTAAATGATCTTTTGTTAGTTGTTTGTGGTTAAAAAGCTGAAACTCTTATTTGTTGGTGCCCTTTATTTTGGAAGGATGAATTCAGATACTGGACATTCATTGAAAATGATCAATGTTAAAATTTGTTTTTGGTGTTACCACAGGCCAGCTTGACCCTGATACCCCCTTGACAGAGTTTCTTCCCAATACTTAGAAGAGGTGATACTCATAAATGGCAAGTATGAGGCTTCTTTTAGCTCGAGGTTGTCGTCACTACCTACCCAATCCAGCCTTTCAACTCTACCCTTCTTCATCTCTCCTGTTAATTCACAGATCACTTTCTTCTGATTCAAAGCCCAATACAAACGACACACGAGCTCAGAATCAGTCTGTATCAATAGAACCAATCTCCTATCCCTTGAAACCAAAAGATGAAACTCCTCCAAATGAAACCGAAATCTCATCTCCCCAAAATGTGCAGCCACCCCAACAAGAGCAACAAGTCTCTCAAAGAAAACGAGAATTCACAGAGGAGCCTCGAACTAGTTGGACACGAGCAGATATTCGTTTTGTCAAGGATGCACCTTCAATATCACCAGTGTCTTATCCATCTCGTGTCGCACCATTGCCTGAAGATAGAGTTACCATAGAAGATGGGAAAGAGAAAGATGAAGGAGAAGTGAAGGAGAGTGAGGAGTTGAAGACGGAGAGAAAACAGATAGAGGAGAGGACAAAGAGAATATTTAGGCTTGTGGAAGAGGAAAAGAAGGAGTTGGTGCCTTTTCCTAGATTGCTAAAGCCTGAGAAGAAGGAGAAAAAACCTATTTTTGACTTGATGGATGCTATTAGACAAATCAAGGTCGGTTGTAAGTTTTCTCTTCCCCTTGTAAATGTCAACAAGTGTTTGCTTCAGTTTGCTTTTAGTGAAAATTGCTCTTTTAGTAATTTGTTAAGTACTTTATGATATGTCTCTTGATTGTTCAGACTAATGGCAGAAAGACTTTCGATGAGACTGTTGAAGCTCATGTGAGGTTGGATATTGATAAATCTCGTTCTGACCTGGTATGCAATATAATGTTGGAATAGTTTCTGTTTTTGTCTTTCTGTTCGTTTTGGTTTTTCAAGTTAGATGCATTGTGACAAATCCTGTAAGTTTCAGATGTCCATGTGTTGAAGGATATAAATTCTTGCATAGGCAGTATTCATGTTTTGGACCTGGGGACTTGTTTTTCTGATTAAGATGTTGAAGATTTTCTAGGGTTCTCTTCATTAGTGATTAACTAAAATTATTTTGCCTAATTTGCTCGCTATCTTCGTTTTTATGAACTTTTTCCTTGTCTACAAAGCATAAATGACTATATACATTGGTCTCTTAACTTTTCTTTTCTGGTGTGAAGATTTCATATTCTTGGAAAGCAGCATAAAAATCTTATACGCATCATTTTATGGTTTGAGTAGTCATGTATGTGTATCCAATAGCTAGACTGGACTATATTGAAGCAGTTGAAATCTGTTGTATCTTAAGCTGCTGTGCATGCTGAAGGAATCTGGAGTCCAGGTCTTTTGTTTGGCTGCAAGAGCATTTGCATACTAAGCTAGATAAGGTTTTCAGGGGTATTATATCCTTCCCTCTGTCATAAAAAAAGGCTCCAATTTACACGTTGATCATCTTATTTCATCTGCAGATAGTTCGTGGTACCTTGACGCTGCCTCATGGTGGTAAAAAGGTATGCCTAGTACTTGCACCAAAAATGAAGGGTTAACAATGGTAATCGATTTTCTAGTCATTACCTTTCAGGCTCTTAGGATTGCCGTCTTCGCAGAAGGGTCTGATGCAGATGAAGCTAGAGCTGCAGGAGCTGATGTTGTTGGTGGTGTTGAGCTGATTGATGAAATAGCTAGTATGAGTTCAAATTATTTTTAATGCTAAAATCATTATAAACAACAATAAAGAAGTGAATTCTAGTATTTTAAAGTTTATCATTGTGCTGTTGCTGCCTTGAAGAAATCAAATTTGGGATTAGATTTTGTTCTTAGTCCTATTTATCATTTTGTCAGACTCTTTGTCTCTAATTTGTCTTTGATGAGATGGGGATTACTATTTTCACTGTAATAATGTAATACTTTTTACAGCCTTCTAATCCACTCGTCTTTTCATTTTTTATCTTTTTTTTTTAAATTCAAGTGTTAAATCTCTAAAATTGAATAGGATTTGGATTTGAACATCTGGTTATACGACAATGCAGGTGCCGGCAAGATTGACTTTGACAAGTGTTACACAACTCCTCAATTGTATCCTCGTGTTGCGAAGGTTATCTGGCTCTAAAACGCCCATAAGATGTTTTAGTTACTGAGTTATTTCTATTTTTCTGAAATTTCTTCTTATTTTTCAGCTGGCAAGAATTCTCAATCGTCACGGTTTGATGCCAGATTCTAAAGTGAGTTAATGTAAAGAATTTGCTTTACTTATCTTTTCAGTGATCCTAATCAATGAATTTTATGTTACATCTTGAGCAGCAAGGTACAGTGGTCACCAATGTTACTAGGGCTGTAAAAGATGCAAAAAAGAATCAAATTAAATTCAGAATGGACAAAACAGCAATTGTGCACGTGGGACTTGGCAAGGTACTGGTGAATCGTTAATCTTGTTTCCCAATAGGATCTTCGGGAAACCTGTAGCTTTCTAATGCACTTGCAATATCTTTGACAGGTGAGTTTCACAGATGAGACTTTAAGGGAGAATGTTGGTGCATTTATGAATGCTCTCTTGCAAGCGAAGCCAGCAGGTTTAAAGAAGAGTAAGTGGGATATATTATAATGTCCATGGTTTCATTGTTATGGTTAAAAAAACTTTGGTGAAAGTTGAGCAGGATAATCAGGCTTCCATTGATCCTATAATTTCTATTTTCTGAGTTAACTCCTCTTTATTTTAGTTTTCCCTACTGATATGACTATAATGTAACAAAGATACATTCCCTGTTGTTTTCATTGACAATCTGATATCTATCCTTAGTTGGCCGAAATTTATTTTTAAATTCTTAGCAGCAAGACATTGATGATTTCCATGACTCCTGTAATGGAGTTAACAAAAAAAAAAGGAAAATTCAACATGCTTGGGTTTCTTTTTTTACGTAAATTAAGATTGGTAGTTGCAAAACATAAATTATGACTGAAATTGTATAGTATAGTAAATAGTTATGACTTAGGTGCATGGTATTAAAGCAAAAGTGGACTTTGTTCTTTAGGATAAAAAGATGTCTGTGCAGTCAGCTTGGGGTTGTGGTTTCAGGAGGGTTATTGTTGATTCAGATACACAGGTGGGCTATTAATCTCGTCTGCCATGATACAAATAGTTAACTACACCATGCCTCTCTTGGAAGATATCCAGAGACTAATTCGTAGAGAATGGCAGGTCTTGTTTCGACACCTAGGTTTCTCCTTCCTCATTGGAAGATACTGTTTTATCTCCCCTCCTATTGGAGTATTAGATCTATTACTGTATGATGTACTGGGTATTTCCTACCCCATGCTTTGTAAACCCACTGGTTGAGTGTTTTTACTCTGCTTTCAACCCCAAAAAAAAAAAGAGACACAGCTATGGCCTGTGATGATAGATTTCTAACCACTCTTGTAGCTCATGCGCTTGAAAATCTTTGTTGCTAAGAAGACAAATCTTTTCTCCCCAATCTTTTTTTGTCGAGAAAGCCTCTGTGGTGGTTTTATGTGAAATTGTAGCTAGTCCCAGCCAAACCCTCCTTTGTTTTTCTGTCCTTAGAATCCAATGAACTAAACGGGGTAGCTGCTACAACAGCTAACCTTTGCTCTAATAATCTGTAAAGCAGTTGTCAAGAATTCTAAATGAATTTAGGTTTAGATGCAGCTCCAAAATATTGTATTTTCACAAACTGACTAAAGATTTAGCTACCTGTCACTGATCATGAAGAATAAAATTCACGCACCTTGAGCTGGATTACTTTCTTCTGCACTTTAGGTGATGACTTTTTAGTAGTCTCTTGTAAGCTAAAGATTGGGTCCATCAGCATGGCCAAGGACTCGTTTGGTATCTAATTTTTTTGTCAGAAAATAATTGTTACTTTTCAATGACCATGATATTGCTCAATGTAATGATTTTTTGGTTGATAACTTTTGCCTTCATTGCCTTTCCAAAATTAAGAATGGTGAATGTGGTGCTGCCTGTGGCTATGGGCTTTTCTGGGTTAACTGATACTTTCTTTGATTTTGCAGCTTCTAAATATGCTGGTTATGTGAATTCCTTCCATTTATGCAGCACGGTAAGCTTGTAGACCATTTTCATGTTTATTCTGGATCAGTTATATTTGAAGGATAGTAGCAATCCATTGTCATATTCCTGTGACCCAGAAAACCCACCTTTTGATGTGGAACTCATCTTTGTTCTTTCTGCTTTATTACGCATGCTTCAATTAGGGTAGGCAGTTAGATTCAACGATTTCTGGTAAAACATGATCATCTTCCAAACCGACGGCTGACAACAAGAAATGTCCTTAATTCATATTCCTCTCGTCTCAGTTACATACTGGATAGTCGTAGAGAGTTTGAATAGGTTATTCCTCGTAAAAGTGATATGATATCTACTTATTTAGTTTTGTTACGTGAAGGTGCTCATTTATTTAGTGATTTTAGTACATGGATGATATGCTGTTATACTGGTAGCACGTAATCACAGAAAATCAGGTGCTACAACCTATAAGTGTGTTCTTAGATGCATTTTGTTCAAGTAGGCCGCTTGAACAAATAACAAAAGCAGAAGTAGCTCTATTCTCATTATACTCTCGAGTAAATACATTTCAATTGCTATTTGCAGATGGGACCAGGATTCCCGGTTTCAATACAATCCTTGTCTAAAGCCGTAGATCAGTACAACAAAATGCACCTTACATGATGTAGTTTTGCACCTCCAGCATGGTCCCCTCCCTTCTTTCTCATGTGGATGGGATTAGATACGCTTTTCGTTTTTGGTTAGATGACTTGTTTTGCACTTTTGGAACAATGAGGTTAAATTTTACCTCTCATCTTGGCTTAGAAAAGCAATATTTAATCACATTTTAGACTTCCTTTTTTAATAGTTGTAAACTCTTGACTATGATTCTTGAAGCACAAGGCTCAAGGATTGGAATTTAATTACTCCTCTTTTCTTTTCCTTGTATGATGAAGATCGAAACTAGCAAAGTTTGCATAGATTTGTGATTCTCTCTCAAAGAAGAAAGAACAGTTTCATGTGCGGAAAAGTTGCTCTTGGGTTCCAACTTTTGTACTGGAATATTGCTTTCTAATTAAAAGAAAAAGGGTAAAAGATGCGGGCTTTTTTGTGGTTAAGCAATCTTCTAATTTTATATTTTTTAAAAAATTCATTCTTTTGTACATCAATATTATACATAAACTAATTAAATGTTTTTGATGTAATGATTTAATTCGAAATAATTAAATTTGACTAAAATTAATAATTTATTGCAATTTTTTTAAATTATCTGTTTGAATCAAATTCAATAAATTTGAGATTGTCATGTTATTAACGTTTAGTTAGTTGATGTTTGATATTCATATCACATTTGTTTCATCATTGTAAGAGATTTTTTTAATTTTAAAATTATTATTTTTAGTACGAGAGAAATTCCTTTGAGGGGCCCAGCCGGCAACACCTAGTGTGCAATGGGGGGTCCGATGGGTAACACCTCCAACGGGAGGGTCCAACGAGTAACGCCTCTAGCAGAGGGTCTAGACGAGTAACACCTCTAGCGAATAAAACCCCCGATTGCCCTAAGCTCTTATAAGGACTGTAGTAACATAACATGAACTTGGGATCTAGTGCATGCCAAGCCCCGCTCTTAACCATCCAGTCACAGCTCTCAAAGGCAAAAAATTAATTTAATCATAAAAAGAATATTCTGACTTTTACTAAAAACAAGGATTAGAGCAAATTACTAACAAAATGTAGGTTTATAAGGGACTCATCATCAATAAGTACTTTATTGTAACTTTTGGTAGAAGAAAAACAAATTTCATAAAATTTAGGATTCTGAAATACAAAAACACAAGATTATCACTAAACACTCTATGTAATTTTTATGGATAAAAAATAAATTTCATAAAATTTTCAGGATTGAAATGCAAAGTCTTAGGGTTATCATTAAGTACTGCATTATAATTTTTTGTGAAAGAAAAATAAATTCCATAAATATAAAGGATTGAAATGCAAAAACACATAGCCATTACTAAATACTCTATTGTAATTTCTTTATGAAAGAAAAATAAATTCATAAAATTTAGGAGACTGAAATGTAAAAATACACGTTCATTATTAAGTAGTAAGTACCTTATTGTAATTTTTTATGGAACAAATAAATATTATAAAATTTAAGGACTAAAATGCAAAAACCGATGTTCATTATTAAAACACTTTTATTATGATTTTGTTACGAAAGAAAAATAAATTTCATAAATTTTAGATGATCAAAATACGAAAAATATAGTTATTATTAAGCATTCTTTTGTTATTCTTGGCAAAGAAAAAACAAAATTTATAAAATTTAGGGAATGGAATAAATTTGATAAAATTTAGAGAAAGGAAATGCAATTATAAAAGGAAAATAAATTTAAAAAATGTCATGATTATGAAATGTAAAAATTTACGTTCATTATTAAGCGGTAAGTATCTCATTGTAATTTTTTAGGGAACAAATAAATATTATAAAATTTAAGGATTAAAATGCAAAAAAAGATGTTCATTATTAAACACTTTTAATATGATTTTTTATGAAAGAAAAATAAATTTCATAAATTTTAGGTGATCTAAATAAGAAAAATATAGTCACTATTAAGCATTCTTTTGTAGTTCTTGCCAAAGAAAAAACAAAATTTATAAAATTTAGGGAATGGAATAAATTTGATAAAATTTAGAGGACGGAAATGCAATTATGCAAAACTCACATGGCCACCACTGTTACTAATTTCCGCGCCACAAGACAAGACAAACAATGACAAACCGAACCACACCACAACAGAGATGGAGGGGAGAGAAAACTGTGAGCTGAAAAATCAGAGACTGTACCGTTTATCTCTCTTCTTGTCTTAGGGTTATAGTCTTGAATTCAGGGTTCCGCATTGCTCTGGTAATGGACAACGAGTATAGAAGGAAAGAGAGAGCAGTGCTTGTGAGCATAATGGTAGTGGCATCGGTGGCCGTCGCTTCTCTGCTGGCGGCATTTAGTTATTACTGCTACATACGAAACAAGGTCGCCAAACGCATCAATACTCGCAGCAGTGAGTCCACTTCCTGCTACTTATTGTTATTTGATAAGAGACTGAAATATATTCAAGAACGAATTTTGACGTTTCTCAAGGCATTCTTTTTGGCTTTTCCAATTAAAGGGATGCAATGTTAGTTTGTTAACACCAATGCTACATTTTCCTGACGTATGTTTGGGAATGTATTGGATTTCTGAGAAAGTTTAGGCGTTGAAGAAACAAAACTTGAGTTTTATATATGTTTGTAGTGCTTAATGCTAATTTTGCAGTTGGGCGATTTCTCTGCCAATATGCTAGATGTTTAGTGAAGTAAAATATGCTGCTACTACTGTTTGTTGTTTGTGTGCTGCATGCAAGTCTCTGGAGTTAAAATAGCATTGCTCGCTAATTTTGAAAAGTTGTAATTGCCAAATATAAACATAGCTGTAGTTGATGTTGACTTTTTTGCGTTGCCTTTCGTTTGAAGGGAAGGACGCTAAGAAACAAAGTGATTTGGGGAATTTACAAGTTGTTGCTGAGAAAGGACTTCAGCTTTTCACATTCAAGCAACTGTATTCAGCATCCGGTGGTTTCAACAAGTCAAATGTGGTTGGGCATGGTGGGTTTGGTTCAGTTTACCGTGGAGTACTTAGTGATGGAAGGAAAGTTGCAATTAAGTTAATGGATCAAGCAGGAAGGCAGGGAGAAGAGGAATTCAAAGTCGAGGTTTGATCTCTTGCTGTATAGTTCGTTTTTCGTTCACTGGTCACATATTTGAGATTGGTATCAAACCCCCAACTGATTGATGTAGGGTTCTAGTACCCTTCATATATAGATATATATGTCACATATTTGTGATCTAGAAGATTTGCCGCAATTCCATAATTTTAGGAACTTTAGCCTTATATACTAATTATGGAGTTGCTATTTTAGAGAGATTTTAATTACTAATTTTAGTTGTTTTAGCTGAGTATATATTCTTATATTGGCCGAATATTTTTGAAAATCTGGTTGTAGTAGCATAAGTATTCTTAGTTGAAGGAGCATTTGAGATTGGACTAGTTTCAGTGGATTCAAACATGATTACTTAAAAAGATAGAAAAGAAAGAAAGAGAGAATATATTGATTTAAGAGAGATTAGATAAACAAGACAAAGGGAATTCAAACAAACAAAGGAAAGAATATTTAAATGGTCACAATTGGTTTGCATGCTCTTGAAGTGTAGAGGAAAATTGGTCCATCTATTGGGCACGGTTCCATCAAAGAAGACCCTAAATTTGAGGCATGGTATGGACAAAATTTTATGGTGATGTTGTGGTTACGGAATTCTTTGCTTCCATAAATAAGTGTATGCTTGATGGTATTACCAAGGAGATTTAGGATACTATTGGATAAATATTTTCCAAAGTCCATGATATTGCTCAAATATATGAAATCAAAACAAAAATTTTTGAGCAACCAAATAAAGGAAGAGATTTGTCACGGAATATTCGAGTCTATTGCAAGGTTTGTGGCTAGAAATGGATTATTGCAATTGCATTCAAATGTCCTGTAGTGAAGATGGGACAATTTTAAAACAATTCATAGAAAATGATCGTATTTAAGAACAATTTTGGATATAAGTTATGCCTACTGTAAACATTAAAAATATGCAAAAAATACAGTTCTTAATTCAAATTTTGACATGGTATCAAAGCCAAGCTTGGCTCCTTGGATCAAGTTGCTTCCAGTCTTCATTGCTGCAAACATATCTCTGTTTTTTCTCTTTTGGTTCAGCTTTCATTGCTGCACCCTATTTCCTTCATTCCATTTCAGCTGTCATTTTTGTCTCCTCCCTGTTTTATCTCTTTAATCTTAGCCTTCTTTGATGATCATTATGCTCTAAAACGGAGCATTTCTTCCAAACTTTATTGTTGGAATTGTTTAAGGATTAACTTCCTTGTAAAGGAAGGAAAATGTCAAAAGTTGAAGAAGTAAGCAATATTACTACTTCACGATTGGAAGAGACTGCTCAATTCCAACTTCTAGGGGAATCAACATCACAAAAGTCGAATAATCTTAACCAAGAAGAGATTGAGAGACTGGGATCTCTTACAAGCAACCATGAAAAGCTTTTAGGTACTCGTTATTTTGCGTATTTAGGTAACTTTCCATTTTCCTTTGGATTGAATGCCTCAAATACAAACTTTACCAACTCTTGAGCCATGGACTCAAGAACTATAGAACATATGACCCATTTATCCAAATGTTTCTCAACTGACACTCCATGTCCAAGTAATAGAAAAATAGTCACAATTAATGGATCTTTAACAACTGTAGCAAGTGTAGGGGATGTCAAAATAAGTCCAACAGTAACTCTAAGAAATGTGCTTCATGTTCCTAGACTATCAACCAACCTTGTTTTCATACAAAAACTTTCCCAAGATTTATATTGTAATCTGATTTTTTAAAATAGTCTAGTTTGGGACAAGGATTCGAGGAGTATGATTGGACTTGCTAGAGAATGGGATGACCTCTACTATCTTGAGGCACCAAGTCTGTTGAACATAACTAAGGGCAGATTATCCCATTCTTTCATATCAGATTCTGTTGCATCCAATAAAGAAATTTTTTTTGCTACACTATTATCAGTTAGGACATCCATCATTTTGAACGATTAAGATTATGTTTCCCTCTTTGTTTACAACTCTTGATGCTGAAAATTTTCATTGAGTTATATAACCTTGCCAAACAAAAACGTGTACCTTCTTTGATTGGCGATTGAAGGAGCTCTATTCTTTTCTATCTTATTCATAGTCATATTCGAGGTCCATCTACTATTTTTAGTGCTTCTGGGGCACGATGGTTTGTTTCTTTCATTGATAATTGTACTCATGTTACCTAGATTTTGCTACTCAAACATAAAATTGATGTTAGGATTGTACTCCCAAAATTTTGCCCCATAATTAAAAATCAATTTTGGTCAATATCAAAAGGTTTAGTAAATATGACACCAAGCATTATTTCAATCAAGTTCTTACCCCATACTTTCAAAATTCATGAGTCATCTTCTATGTATACTCCACAACAAAGTGGGTAATAGAAAGGAAAAATAGTCATCTCCTTGAAGAAACACGAGCCTTGTTATTTCAGAAGAATATGTCTAAGGAATTTTGGTGGGAGAATTTCGTATAGCTACTCCATCTCATAAACATATTGCCTTCTAGAGTCTTGGGTCTCAAAAGTTTAATGAACGTCCTCTCAACATTTTGCTCAAATCTAAACACTACCAACAATCTTATTTCTAGAATTTTTTGGTGTGTGTCATTTTTTCCTATTCATAATAGAGGAAAATTAAATCCTAGGCCTTTGAAATGTGTCTTTGTGGGCTATTCTTCGACTAAAAAAGGGTATAAGTGTTTCCACCCTCTATCAAAGTAGTTCTCTGTCTCAATAAATGTCACATTCAATGAATAAGATTTGTATTTCAACAATCCTTGTCTTCAAGGGAGAATTCAATTAGGGAAGATAAGGAAAGTTTTTGCTTGATTTGATTCTTGTGTCTAATTTTATAGAACCAATTGTACCTTCATGTTCATCTTATCTAGACCATGTGCCAAAATAACCATACGATCCTATGCCTAAACGACCCATATTTGAACCCATTCCTGAAACACCAAGTGAACCACAAGAAAAGTCTTAGCTTGGCCTTGGAGATGTGAGATTTAGAAAAGGAAAGGTGTTCACAAGAAAGAAGATGGTTGTTCCTAAACTTACATAGGTCCAAGAGTCCAACTCAGATTCTTCACATGTGTAACAACTTCTAATCTTGCATTGCAAAATGAAACTGAAGTTCATGCAAATAATGATCAGCAGGATCTTCTCATTGCTATTAGAAAAGGAGCAAGAGAGTGTACAAAACGACCTTTATACACTCTTGCACATTCTTATCATTTAAAAAATTTTTGCCATCTCACAAAGCCTTCCTTATGAGCCTCAATACCATTACACCATCCTCACCACCTTATCTAAGGCTTTATCTAATGAAAAATGAAAACAAGCTATGAATGTGGAGATGCAGGCATAGAAAAAAGACAAAACATGGGAATTAGTGAAGTTACCTGTAGGAAGAAACTAGTTGGTCGTAAGTGGTTAAACATGGTGAAATATAGAGCAAATAGGTCAGTTGAGAGATGTAAAGTGTGGCTGATAGCAAAAGGCTCTAGTCAGACTTATGAGATTGATTATTTAGAGACTTTTGCTCTTGGTGCAAAGATGAATACCGTTAGAGAATAATTGTCATTACTAGCTAATTATGGTTGGGAATTGCAATAGTTTGATGTAAAGAATGGATTTCTACACGAAGATCATGGAAGTTCTACCAGGTTATAGGAAGAATTTGGTTGCTCATATTGTGCGTAACTTTTGAAGAAGGTGCTATATACCCTTAAGCAATTGCCTCAAGCATGGTTTGGAAGATTTGAAAGAGTTATGTGGGTTGTGGGATACAAAGTCAAGGAGATTATACATTGTTTATCAAACACTCTCTTTCAAAGGGAGTTACAGATCTTCTAGTGTGCGTTGATGACATAATAGTGATGGGGGATGGTGATAACGAGAAGTAGTTGCTTAGTCAACAATTAGCTAAGGAATTTGAGATTAAGGTGTTGAGAAGGTTGAAGTATTTTCTTGTTGAATTTGCACATTCTTGGCAGGGAATTTTTATCTCACAAGAAAGATATGCTACAGATCTTCTCAAGGAAATAGGCAAGCAACATGTAAACCTGCAAGCACTCCTGTTGATCTGAATCTTAAGCTTGAAAAAGCATAGGAGTATGCTGTAGTGAATAGAGAGATGTATCAATGTCTAGTAAGAAGACTAATTTATTTGTCTTATACATAACCAGATGTAGCATATGCAGTAAGTGTAATTAGTTAATTTATGCATGGTTTGAAGGAAGTTCATTTGCAGGTAGCTCAAAGAGTACTTGAATATCTTAAAGGAACATTAGGGAAGGGTATTTTGTTCAAAAGAAATGGAGGTTTGGTTTTTGAGGCATACACTGATGCTGATTATGCTTGCATCTATTGTTGACAGAAGATCAACTTCAGGATATTGCACTTTGTTTTGGTGAGCACTTTGTAACTTAGAGAAGCAAAAAACAAGGTGTAGAGGCTCAATCAAGTGCAAAGGTTGAGTTTCGGGCAATGACTCAAGGTGTTTGCGAATTCCTCTGGTTGAAGATTATTCTTGAAGATTTGAAGATTAAGGGGAATAACCCTATGTGACTGTAGCACGATAACAAATTTGCAATCATAGTAGCTCTTAACCCAGTTCAACATGATCAAACGAAACACATTGAAATCGATAAGACACTTTATCAAGGAAAAGTTAGAAAGTGAATTAATTTGTACACCTTTTGTGTCTACTCGTGGTTAGTTAGCTGACATTCTCACCAAAGCTTTGAACTACTCAAATTTCGGACTATTGTATCCAAGTTGGGAATGGAGAATACCTATTTACTAGCTTAAGGCGGAGTGTGACAGAATCATATATGTTGATTGATTGGTTGGTTGTATTTGGTTAAGTTTGCTATTACATTAAAATATCCCATAAATCATAGGATTGGAGAGTATCCCATAAATTATGAGATTAAGTATTGTATTAGGATCATTAGTTCCCATTTATAGGTATTAGAATTTTGTATATAAGCTATGCCTGCCGTAAACATTAAAGATATGCAAAATATACAGTTCTTATTCAAATTTTGACAACTAATACTACTGCCAATTTTGTAGGTTAGTTCTTGAAGCACCTTATGTTTCAGGATCATCAAGATCCAAAATTTCCGTAACTTTTCCTAAGTAGTTCATCTTATACAATCTTTCGCTACATGTCATCATTATAAAATAAAGCTCTGATACTAAATTGATGAAGCACGAAAAGAGATGTCAACCAGTTACTAATATTCGAAAAAAAGTTAGGAATTATGAGCTGTTTGAATTGGAGTTTCGACTCTGAAATTTCAGTATATGTTGCTGGAATTTTTGGTTTGAGTTGCTGAAAAATTCAGGTTTGGAGTTGCTAGAATTTTGATGAAGAAAATAAACAATAGGTACTTCTAGGAATCACTCCTAGGATTAGGAAATTAGGAATCACGGCTTGTAATTAAAAATTAAAAATTTGTTGATAAGGTTCAGGCTTGCTTTAGTTGAAGGGTTGAGTACACCCTTATCCTATGATAAAGGGATTCCCAAGTAAAAATTTCCAAAGTAAAGAGCAAATAGAATACATATATTACCTTTCATAAGATCAAATACACTAGAGTCAACCCAAAAGTGGCTAGATGAAGAAAGACGAGCAGTGAATTTACTTGTTTTAACTAAAGCAGCAAAAGAAGGGTAAAACTGGTGTGGCTCCTCTTCATTTTTTTGCACCCAATTGCTTATCAGTCTCTTTATTTTGAAATTCTATAGCTTTATTGGTAGTTTTCCATTTAGTTTCCTATATCTTTTTATAATATGATCTAATGCTCCATGGTGATATCACATTTGCCCTTGAACACCATGTTTATCACCTCCTTAACTACCTTGTCCCTAACATTGGCCACCTCAACCAAATCTTTGACTAGCTAATGCAGATATACCAGACTCCTTGGTGGACTCATGCTCCTGAGAAATCAGTGGATCACAACATTAAACATTTTCTACAGATCCAATCTCACTATCTTAAAACTAATATTCTTTTAAAGCAGATGTTGAACTAACGAAATTAACAAGTTTCAAGATTTCAGTCGGAATCAAATTTTAGAATTACACAATCGGTCTCAAGAATTACCAGCAGACAGATTGATCTCTAAATTGAATATGACCCTAATGTTCTATTGTAGCTCTGATGCCATGTAAACATGGACAGTGGTATCAAAACACTCATCTTATTAATGTAAGGTCTTATTACCCTTTATCTATATATAGTCAATCGATTAATATGTCATTTCTGCTACGGGAATGATATGAGACTATAACAACTACTAATCGATGTTTCGTAACAGATCAAGTTTGTTTCAAATATATTTAACAAAATAACGTTACAGGATTCAACTGCTATATGTTCATCCTTTGTTGAATAAAAGTGTGACGTGCGCGAATAGTGGTGACAAGAACTTGTGCTTGTCACTTGTGCATGTGATCAAAATAATTCATTTTTTGGTCACTTCTTTTATAGATTCGATTTCAGGAATTACTCTATAATTAATGATTGCTGAAAAATTTTCCTCCTAGGTGGAATTGCTGAGCCGTTTGCATTCTCCGTATTTGTTAGCTTTGCTTGGCTATTGTTCAGATAATAATCATAAAGTACTTGTCTATGAGTTTATGGCAAATGGCGGCCTACAAGAGCATCTATATCCCGTAAGTGGTAAGTTGCGTTATACTACTCTCCTCTTTTGGTGCTTTTAAGTTACTATATGGATTCGTTTTATATCACTGAAAGATTTTATGCATAGAAAAGAAAGATGAAAAACTGATCTTTATTAACAATTGTACGAAGTTCCCAATCATACAATTTTTGGAGGTGCATGCTTGAGTGATTGCAATGAAATTTTGTCTACCCTAAGCTTGTAAAATAGAGAAAAGAAAAGAAAAGAAGGATTGGCTTGTAAGTTGCATTAAATGTGCAAGAAATGCCACAATGTGGAACATGCGGCTTCTCTCAGTGAATGCATTTAAGAATGGATAGACGCTTATGTTTTCTGCTTCTTTTTCCTTCATGGTGAGGCTATGTGACTAATGCAAAGGAGACATTCTCTACTTTCCTGACATTTTAACTTTGCAGTTATAATCATATGAGCTTGATTTTGTACCATTTTTGACCCTTCTACTGGTTTTCATGTTTGCTACTGTGGCAATATTTGCATTTCATTTGTTCCTTCCTGCACTGCACTAATTGATAGTGAACTTTTAGGAGTTTAATTCATTTTGATGTTAGTGCAAAAAGTGAAATCTTTAAGAGCGATATTTTCTTCTCTTTTATTTATTTTTACTACTAATCAGCAGTAGCACTTTATTTTCAAGAACCATCTTTCTTATTGCAACTGGATTTGAATTTGTTGTTCCTTAGTATGATATTTTATGTTATGCTCTGATACCAAAAAAGAGAATTCGAGAGAATTTTATTTGAAAAAACTTCCACATTAAAGCAAAAATTGAGTCATACCGTCCTTATATATATCAGTACCCATAATACGGCTAACTATTCTATATAGCTAACACATAAATAAAACAAAGCTGTTGCTCATCTAGAAACAGCTACTGAGCCTTCGTCATTATCTTTAACATAATATTCAGATTCCGAACCTGATCAGTCCATAACATTAGAAGTTCTGATATCACTTTCTTAAAGTGGATTCTGCTTCCATAGGTGTGACTAGAGTCCAAAGTAGTGGTGACATTGACTCTTTTGTAGTGACCTCCTTTGCTTGTTTGACACAAGCTGAATGGAGAAGAAAATGTGGAGGGCTTGACTCTGGCATTTGTAAAGCTGAAAATTAAGCAACAATTACTGTCTATCAGCTTCAATCCAGTTTCCTATGTTTGCAACAGTATTCTTTTTCTTTGCAGAGACCAGATGTTCATGCAGTGAAGTTTACGAGGCATGATTGGTGAAAAGAACCGTGCAGTGCTAGTATATTTTTGGTCTTTCACTGGTGATGCTTTGGCACTCATAACCTAGAAAATTAAGAACTAAATTCCTTGTGGAGAACGAAGTGCAAAGATAGCTTTTATCATATGCACATAAAGGAGGAGGAGCTGTATGAGATGAAAATCTCACGTACGGTTCTGGAACGGAGATTCTTTGAATCGAATGACTACCGTAACGGATGTCTACTCAATCCGAAGGAAATTATGCAGAAGCTTTTGGAGTTATCTTGTTGGAGTTTTTAATATTAAAAAATAGTAAAAAAAAAGATACATAGTTAAATAATCCATAATTAAATGATACAAATAGAATATAAACAAAGGAATAGAATACATGAAGCTTTCGAAAGTAACTGTTCTTCCAATCCTTTTGTTGAGATACTATGAACTCCTCTCGACACGATTCTTTGCCATTTTGTTAAAGCAAAAATAGATTCTTAATGTTCTCATGAATGAGGAAAATTGACACAATAAAAGGCATGCATGAGAAACATTTATGTAGATCAAACATAGAAATGTTACTTGGTGAAAGACCCCATGTATTAGCTTTTCTGAACCATTGGGTTGTAAAATGTGCAGGTTCTAATTCCATACCCTTGAAACTGGATTGGGAAACACGGCTGAGAATTGCTCTGGAGGCTGCCAAGGGTTTGGAATATCTCCATGAGCATATTTGTCCGCCCGTGATCCACAGGGATTTCAAGAGCAGCAACATCCTCTTGGACAAAAACTTTCATGCCAAGGTTTCTGATTTTGGATTGGCCAAACTTGGTCCTGACAAAGCTGGTGGACATGTTTCAACTAGGGTTTTGGGCACCCAGGGATATGTTGCTCCTGAGTATGATACGTGAAAACTATGACTTGAGTATTACATAAAAGAATAGCTCCTCTTCATTTGCCATTGATAATAATCTTTTTTGGTCTCAGTTCAGTCAGAATTAATATGTCCAATATTGATAACTCACAGGTACGCATTAACTGGGCATTTAACAACAAAATCAGATGTCTATAGTTATGGGGTTGTTCTCTTGGAGTTGCTTACTGGTAGAGTTCCGGTTGATATGAAGAGGCCTCCTGGGGAAGGTGTTCTTGTATCTTGGGTGAGAATCTGATACTTGGTAGTCTTCAGTTGGTTACTATGCAATTAATATAATGTTTTCTTATGTGATGGTTAAGTATTTCATTAAAACAAACCATTACTTTGTAGGCCTTGCCTCAATTGACAGATAGAGAGAAGGTTATGCAAATTATGGATCCAGCATTGGAAGGTCAATACTCTATGAAAGATGTCATCCAGGTGGCAGCTATAACTGCAATGTGTGTTCAACCAGAGGCTGATTACAGACCACTGATGGCCGACGTTGTGCAGTCACTGGTTCCATTGGTGAAACATCGATCAACTTCAAAAACTGGACATCAACTCTAGGTTTAATGCCTCTTCCGATCGATTCTGCTCATCTAACTTGAACTCATTTATGCTAGTTTGTAGGTCACCTTTTGGATAAACTAAATTACTGAAGCAGTATGACTAAGAACTCTAATTAGAAGAGTCTCGTGGACACTACTTTGTCTTAAGAATTTTTTAACACCAAAACGGCAAAGAGCTGTAAGGAAGCGTTGAAATGATTAAAGGTGGAGTGCTAAATGGTGCAGAAGGAAAAGAAAAAAACAAAATCGTGAAGGACGAAATGACAGTGTTGAAGTTTGAAACTTGAAATGAATGTCAAAACGTGAGAAGTTTGTTTATAACCAAACTATTATAAACAAAGAAGTTTCATATAAACGTAAGAAGTTTGGTTATGAAGTTAATGTCAGAAAAGAGATTAAAGATTTGTTAGCAATAATTTTAACTCCCTCTTGATGCTCTAAGCATTCATGTGAGTTTGATTTTTAATAGGATTGCCGATAGTTTGACCGCAGTTAAGATTACCCTCAAATAAAAGTTAACAAGGTAAGTACTTTTTCTACTTACAATCCAATAATTCCTTTCTTGAACACATAATGCACTAAAAGCTAATATCATCCTCACACATGCATGGATAATGAAAGACAATCCCTTCAGTATAAAAAGTCTTTCTCGTAACTTAGATTGAAAATCAATTTTAAAAGATATTCGCTACATACATAAACTAATTATTATAAGAACTAATTTCTTGGTAGCTAATTGAATATATACCTTCAAAAACAGTCTCTCTCTTAATTAAAGGTAAGGTTGCATATTACTGTACTTTCCTAAACTTTGTGTATTAGTCAGATTTTTATAGGATTGTTATTGTTGTCGTCGTCGTCGTCATCTAATTGAAAGTATATCTACAGTAGGCTATATTTGTTGGACTGAGGATTATGTTAACCTATCCTCAAGCCTAGAAGACTATACCGATTATGTAATTTCTTATTCCTAAGTTAAGCTAGATGAAACTTAAAGAAACCCACTTTCATAAACACTTTAATCATCAATTGTAAATGCTTAACTTTTTTAAAAAAGCATTAAAATACTAAATTTTAATAAAAACTTGATTTTAAAATTATTTAAGTTTCATTAAATTTGTTTGAAAATCAAGATTCTTTAAAGTTGAAAATAAAATTTATTTATTATAAAAGAATTTTGCATTATGTTGTATATATAAATGAATATGATGGAACTTTTAAACTGTTGAAATGATTGAGATAAGGTTATAGGAAAGATTACAATAAAATACTTAATTTTAATTTCCTTTTATTCTTAGTTTTTCATTCGTATTTCTTTGAAACTTAATTGAATTATATTTATGTTTCATTTTGTTCTTTTTGATCTTTTGATCGTTTAAATAAGGAGGACAATTGGTGCATAATTTCGATGTAGCAACATTGATCATTTTGTATGAAAGTGTACTGTGAATCAGTCTCATGTGTTATAAGTTAGCAAAGAAGCTTCTAATGCATCTACATGAAAGCATCTTGAAGGATCTAGCCAATTTAGGACTAATCCGAGTACTGCTTCAAAAATTGTTGACCAATCTGCTATACCTTCTGGTACAATTCGAGCCTATGCTATAGAGGCTCGTGAGGACTAAGACGTACTTGAGGTCATTGCTAATATTGTTTCTCTTTCTAACTCTGAAATGCATGCTTTGATTGATCCTAGATCTACCTATTCTTTCATTTGTGTTGGAGAATTTCCTGATAAAAAGATGTTTATAGATTGGCTAGATTATGATATTCATGTAACCAGTCCTCCAGGTAGTAGTGTGTTGGCTACTAGGGTCTATAGAAACTGTCCTGTTGGTAGTGAGTTTGTAGCGGATCTAATTGAATTGCCTTTTGGTGAATTCAATTTGATTTGTTATCCAAGCATCAGGTAGTTGTTGATTGTAGAGCTAAGACAGTTGTGCTTAAAAAGCCTAATCAAATTAAAATAATATTGTATGGCATTTGCACTAGTCCTATGACTAGTGTGATATTTGCTATGCAAGCCTTAAGGTTTCCTAAGAAGGGATGTGAAGCTTATTTGGTTTTTGCACTTGATTTTAAGAGGGAAAATGTAAAACTGCAAGACATTCGGTGTTGAAAGAATTTTCAGACTTTTTTCCTGAAGAACTACTTGGGTTTCCTCCCAAAAGGGAAGTGGAGCTATCTATTAAGAATGTGCCTGGCACTGCTCCTATAGCCAGAGCATCATACAAAAATGGTTCCTACTAAATTAAAGGAGTTGAAAGTTCAGTTGCAGGAAATATTAGATAAGGGGTTTATTTTGTTGGGACCTGATCCGGGAATCGGACCCCAACCGGAAAACAAAACGAAATTTTCATAACGGAGACGAATCGAAAGCAAATCGAAAGAGAATCGGAAGCGAATCGAAAGCGAAGCGAACGAAAGACGAAACAATAATCGAAACATATAGAATCAGCAGCGGAACAAATGGTTCATTCGAACCCAAACA
>JAOSBN010000007.1:2329191-2340989 GCA_027563595.1 Erythroxylum suave | reverse complement strand
TGAGCCTAGACCTTTTCTTTGTTTTAACATACCCATTTTAACCTGTGACCTCTTCTTTCAAGCCCCGACTTTTGCACTTAGTTGAGAAGAATTACCAAGTAGCATATGTAATTATATATCATGCATACTAATGTTTAATTGCTTTAGGTTATATTTAAACTGCTAGCTTAATTGTGCTTTGTTGATAAAAATGAGAGAAAATCATAGCTGGCTAAAATGCATTTGCTAGTGTTAACTTTGAAAAATCGAAAAAAACAAAACAAAACAAAACAAAACAAAACAAATCAAAACAAAAGTCGAAAAGAAGAAAAAAAGAAGAAAAAGAAAGCAAAAAGTAGAAAATTTGAAAGAAAAAAAAGGAAGAGGAAATTCTTATGTGAGTAAATGCATAAGAGGTACTTTTGATTCAACTTCATTATTATAGTTGAAGTTAGGTGAATGATGGATTTGTGATATGGTATACTTGAATGAGATTAATGTTTTAATCTTTTTATTTGAGTTGACTCGAAACTGAAGTTATTGGTATATGTCTAATTGATACATTTCTTTGCTCTTCTTAACTCAATTTTCTTGGTAACCAACTAACCCCATTACAACCCATTAAAAGACCTAGCTGACTAGTGTAAGTTTTAAACCCGAGCTAGTGGTAGAGATTTGAACTCGTGTCAGTCCTATGGAAAGAACAAATTTGTGCTGAATTTTTGAGTGAAACACCAACACCTAAATTTCACATGAGAGAATGAGTGAAACATTATGAGGGTGTGGATGCTATTACTTTTTACTTGGGCATTTCTGAAGCAGTTAACATTCCTAATTAATTAGGAGATCGACCTTCATGGGTTGTTTGTTTAATTCTACACTACATGCATTAACTTGAGAAGTGATAAGTACGGTTGAAAGAATTGTGATAAGATGTTGAAGTGTCTTGATAATTTGAGTTGATTGAATACTTAAGGGCAAGTATTGTTCAAGTGTGGGGAGTTTTGATAACTTGCATTTTTTGCATGCTAATTGTGTGTGTTTTATGTTCTTTTTATTGGCTTATGTGATGTTTTGCTTGTGTTTCTATGGTAATTCATGTCTTTGGTATGTTCTAGGTGATGAAATACCAAAGTGATGCGATTTGGAGTGAATTTGGCTCATCTGGAACTGGAAAGAATTTCAATATGACGATGTTGAAGGTGACACAACATTGGCAGATTACTACCTGCGAATTTCATATTAATTACCTTGGGATTTGAGCCTGAATGACACAACTCTCTTTGCTGGACGAAGTCAAATTATCTTGTGACCCATGGAAGCTTTATTTTGATATTTGATTGGGCCCCACTTTGTTTATTGAAAAGAGAAAAATCAAGACCATTAGGGGGCCTACTTCATTTAATGAAAGAAAGAAAACCTAGAGAATTGACGGCAACACCAGAGGGACTGAAAAAAAAGTAGGCGGCAGCACTTGAGGAAGGAAGAAAAGGACGTGTTTGATAATCAAAGAGAGGATGATTTTATTGGAGCATTATTGAGAGAGGACCTTGTTTTTTTACAATTAGCTGGAGGTGACTTAGAAGACAGCGGTAGATTAACTTAGGGAAAGACGATTCTTCATAATCAGCCCTAGAGAAGTGACGACAGCAGCAACTTTTGGGAAGTGGAATTTTCACAGTCAGCTTTGGAATTAAAATAGACCAACGACAGTAGTTTTTGTAGTGGAAAGAAGACAACAATTCTCAATTAGCTTTATCTTTTAATATAGCTATGTGTGGCTAACCTTTTTATCTAGACAAGGTACCTTACGTTTGATATATATAGTTCATGAGACTCCTTTGATTTAATTGTTTTCGTTTATTTCTTATGTTTATTTAATCTTCTTGCTTTAATTGATTTATTATTGTCGAGTTTGTTGATTAATTAGGCCTATTAATTGATTGGCTTGGTGATAAATTGCCGAATAGATTAGTTAATTCGTGATTGCTATCTATCAAAGTGGAGAATTAATTTCAATTAAGAAATTAATGAGATTAAATAATTTAGTCTAAATAGATTGCCGATTTTTCGATTCTGTTGACTAAGACAAGGGTCCATTAGAGCCTACGATTGCCATAGATTATATTTTGCGAAGCTTTACTCAAGAATAGTCTAATTGGTTAGGGTAATAATCTGCGGAGCTTTACTCTGGGTTATCGAATAATTACGAATAGATTGGTTGATATGTGTTGTTCACTGTTTGCTATAACTTTGTCCATAAGAATGAGCAAATTTTATATTTTTGAGTCTATGATCGAATTACAATATCAAACGGAGAAGTAACTTGGCTAGGCTTTTCTTTATATTGTTTTCAATCTTTATTTTTAATTTCCTTCTACGTGATTACTGCGTGATTTCGTGTTCTAAAATTAATCATCCCTAAATCAATTCTTTTTATTTTTATTTTTATTGTTTTCACACAAATAAACAATTGCTCCATTGATCTTTGTGGTTCGACCCTATTCACCACTTTACTCGTTTAAGTGTTCTAGAGAAGGAATTTATTTTTGCTGGTTTGACACGCCATCAATTATGTTATGCATATATAAATATAACTTAATCATGGGCTAAAATGCTAAATGAATTAAGATGGCATGCAATTACACGGAATAAGAAAATAGTGTAGCTAAATTGTAATCAATGAAAATTAAAAAGTAGGAACCAATGGGAATTAAACACTTGTCACTATACACACCATAAAATTTACATATAAATATGGAGAGGATGAGATGAGGCTGGCCCTAACACTTAAAATTCAGAATTTTGGGCTTCTCTCTCATCGAAATTCATACTAAATTTGATCTCTAAAGGGGATTTGAAAGAAATACAAGAAATTGATGAATTTGAAGTCTAAGATAAGTTAATTTCATGTATTGATATGAAAGCTAACTCCTTCCTCAGCTCCTCTTCAAATAGGGTTTTGTTATGTGTATGTAATTGTTGAAGATGAGTTTTTAATGGGTGTGATATGTGTAGAGGAGGAGAAGGCCATAGACAAAGGCAAAGGGAAGCAAGTGAAATGAATAAAAAGGGTTTTGATCACTCCTTCAAGAGGTATAAGAATTTTTGATATGTTTTCTTGAATTTGTGAGTGTAATGTGAGGGGAATAGGTAAAGAAATATTCTAGGAAAATGGGATGTTTGGGTTAAATTGGTTGTGTTTTTGCTTTGCTATTTCATGATAAGATCGAAGTTAGTTGATTTAGAATATGTACCTAGCTAAATAGATAGGTTCCACTGAACATGCTTCTATAATTTGACCATATCTTAGCCTATAGACCTCTAACTTAGATAATTTTAATTTTATATTAAACTAGAGGCATAGGACTAAAACATTCATGAAGGAACCGAAATTTGATTATGCCTTTAAGATTTTTGAATTCTAACTATTGTCCCTATTTTAGAAAATCCTGTAGTGTTTGAAGTATAACTCTCAAAATAATTAACCAAATTGTATAAAACTTATGTCATTAGAAAATTAATACGCATAGGAACATTTTTAGAGAAGACTATTTTACCTAAGAACCCCATTTTTTATGTCAAAATGGCTATACAAAATGAACTTAGAAACTTGTTATGAGAAAAGCTTTAAATTGGCCATGCACGGCTGCCGATGTGAAGGCACAGTCATCTATAATACATTCTGTGCCATTTTGAGACAAAGTGCACAACTACATATGAAATAAGTACAATCGTGCATCACCCCATTCCAACTTAAATATGAATTTTCCTTATCCGAATACTACCAAACTTCATCCGAATCTTTTCAGATGTCAATGAAGACTTAGTAATTATAAAGGTAGTATGAGACTCGTTATGCATGTAATTTGTATGTACCTTAATGATTTCATTTATGAATTATAGAAAAGGAATATGATCATAAGCATATTAAATAAAATTAAGCATGGTAAATGTTTTCAAATTATAATGCAAGTAGAAGGGAATGAGTTTGTATATTATGAATTTGTTACTCTACAATGTGGTTTTAAAATGCAATTATAATGCTTTGAAGATTAGTTTTAACCTGCCAAGTTTTAGTTGTGGGTAAATAGGCAATCTATGAAGGGTTTACAACTGCTTTTGTTCTGAGACACTACAGTGTCTCTTGTTTTAGAAATTTCTGTGTTTTTTATTTTAGAGATTTATGTCTCTTCTGTAGATACCAATCATAGGCATCTTCTATTATGTTCTCGTTACCTACGTCTAAGGAAATTAGCAAACAATTTTATATATGTTATGATATTTATTTGTTTTCATGCAAAATTATTTTCTGAATAATCTCTGAATTTCATTTCAAATATTGATATTTGTATTAAGATATTTCATGAATTTTATATTATAATGTATTTTCCATAACATAAATGTCATGAATGATATGCATGTGGATGTTAGGCGATTTTTGTGAGTAGTCTCCATCTTATATCATTATTCCCCACAAAGCTATATGCTTAGAATGGTGGTTTTTTTCCCTATATAGGGATGTCACATGTGGCTCAGCCCAACCAAGCCCAATTTTGGCTTGACCACAGGCTAAAGTCAAGCGAACCACGAGCAGGGCCTGACCGTTATTTAAAAAATGACATCATTTTGACGTTTTTTTAAAAATATGGTGGGTTAGGTTGGCCCAGCTTGCTCATGGTTCATTGGGCCATCCTCGAACCGATCAGGTCGTGGTTGGCCACGCTGGGTAACAAGCTGACCTATCCCAATCAGTTGGGCCAAGGGCCAGTTCACTATAGCCTGTTTGATAAGTTTAACTCTATAAAGGTCATGATAAATAGGGTTAAGCTTGGGACAACCGAAATGGCCAACATAAGACGTGTAAGATTTTGGAAGATTTTTTCTATCTATTTGTTGTGTTGTAATCATAAGTATTAAGAAGGAAATTAATAGTAAATACTTGTAAGACTTATGAAAATTTCAAGTTGTAAATGGCCAGTAATAACCATAACTTATGATGAGATTTTGAATGTACGGATACGTGCAATTTGTGACTTGTATAAACCACTTTGAAATATGTGAGCAAGTCTGTTAACACGAATAACTATATGAATGATGATGTATGTTTGTCCTATCTCTAAGAATCATTGGAGTGTTTAGGTCTATTTTGTGTGCATCTATATATCTTTCTAGGGGATATTAGGGTGTCACAGAAAGCTATGGGCAGAGTCCAAAATGGATTCAAAATATAATTATTATATCTATAATTACTTAGAATGTAAAGGGTGTTAATTTCCTAAAAAATAATAAGTAGGTAATGACTTTTTGATCATAAAGAAGCATAAGTTGGTAAGACTTCTAGAATCAAAAATAAAAGAGAGCAAACTCAAAACTAGTTTATGGTTTTTCAGGAAATCTTGAGACATATTGATAAATCACTAAAACCATAAAAATAGAAGAATCATTATTGCATTTAATCCTAGTATGTTGAAGGTGATTAATGACAAATATTGTACTTAACTTATTTGCTTAGAAATTGAGGTTTTCAACAGTTCAAGAATTCTTTGGATAATCCTAGGAGAATTTAACATCAACCTCTATTCATATGAATTAGAAGGAGAAAACGTAGGCATAAGCCTACTAAATGATGTATTTATTAAATTTATTTACAAAATTAGTACAACAAACCTAAAGTTTGATAGAAACCTCTTAACCTAGAGCAAAAACTAGTAAGAAAAATGGCTAACCGAGAAGAAGCTTGATAATATAAGGTGAATAGTCAAATCTCAGCTAGGAAAGCTCATTTTAACAATCCTATATCTTTATATCAGTCTCTAATAGAGGTCTAGATTGCGTAATCCTCTAGCTTAAGTAATAACCCCTTTAAAGAGGAGCTTAAATTTTTGAACAAAAGGAGAGTCAGTGGCACTATAGAAACTATAATGCATAAGAGTCAAGCTCTAAACCAAGCTCAAGAAAAAACATATGTAGATCCTAAAAATGTGAAACTAAAGAAAATAAAGAAGGAAGCTTTACTTAGTTACACTCAGGCTCTAGAGTTCCACTCCTTCCTTCTAAAACAGGGATTAAGAATACTTTGGTTACACTCAAGCTCTAAAGTTTCAGTCCTTCCTTCTAAAATAGAGAACAAGATTAGTTTGGTTAAAAAAAAGCATATAGAAATTGTAATTACTTGCATAATGCCAAACTCATTAAGAAAAATATGACTACAATTACTGGTTTACTTGGACCTAGTGGAGCAATATTCACTTCATGAAAAGATCTAAAGGAAGTTGTATTTAAATCATTTCAGAGATACAATTGGAGCAATAATATAAATAGGGTCTTCTATGTAAGAGCTAAGTATTTTTATTAAAAATTTGATTAATGAGGAGCAAGTTAGAAGCTGAACTACTCAATTTAATAAGGCATATATAAGGGCAACTAAATTTAGGTTGAATCATAAAAAAAAACCCAGAGCTTGATGCCTTAAATGCCTAATTTTTCCAAGAATATTGGAATTTGGCAAAGAATTAGGTTTCAAAAGCTATATTAATGTTTTAATTGCAAAATGCTCAAGGAAATTAATAGCATTAATTATTCTTAATCCCAAAGAAAAATAGCCTTATCAACTTATAGGATTTTAGATATATCTCTTATTGCAACGATTTACAAGTCACCAAGATGTTGGAAGTAGACTACAAAGTTCCCTCAAAGATATAATCAATGCAAGTTAGAATGCCTTGGTACAAGATAAAAGCATAAGGGACAATACAGTCATATTTGAGGAACTGATCAAGGACCACCATAAAAGCAAAGTTATCAGTAATTGCTCTACAAAGATTAACATCCATAAGGCTTTTGACTTAATGACTAGACTTTTATATTAGAGACATTAGAAGTAATGGGGTTTCCTCCCCTCTTCATCAAATGGATCAAAATGTGCATAAAGTCCACCTCTTTTTAGCATTTTTATTGAAGAAATCAATCATTCAAGGGAGGGAAAGGACTAAGGTAGGGGACCCCCTATCCTTTTACCTACTCATATTCTGGTTGAGGAACTCTCAACACTAATTGACAAGAACATCAAATAAAGGAGCAACTTCAGCTGCCGCTATAAGTGCAAAATGATAAAGATAAATCATCATTCTTCTGCTGATGATCTTATCTTATTATCTGTAGTTAATAAAGGTTATATAAGAATATGTGCAACAAACTAGTAACATGTCTAGCCTCAAAATCAACATAGAGAAGAGTTGTATCTTTATCTTAAGTAATAGGCTGAACAACCTAAATTGACAACTATTATAAGTCTGAAACTTAAGAAAATCCCTTTTAAATACAATAGGGTTCTAATTATAACCACACTAGAATCATAAAAAAGGACTTTTAGCCATTATTTGATGCTATTGAAAGAAGAATTAGATGTTTCAATAGTAGGAATCTTTTATAAGCTAAAAGACTTCAGTTGATAACTTCTATTTCAATCAACTCATCAAAGTCGTCTTTGCCTAATACTTTACCACCAATGGTATCACTTACTACATTTCTTGTACCTACAATCTTTAATAAAATGGTCTTGCTGAACAAAAAATTTGTCATATCACTGAAACATGCTTCACCCTTCTTCTTCATGCCTCTCTTCCCAAGGTCTTCTAGTTTGAAGCCTTTTCGACTGCTTTCTTTCTCATCAACCTCTTACCCACTCCTGCTCTCATAACAAATCCCCTCATTAATTCTCATTCACCACGCCACCAGATCTCTCTAATTTATGAGTTTTTTTTATGTACTTGATTTCCTTTCTTGGTTCCAATAGCCCTGATAAACTAACACCTAAATACACTCTATGTGTCTTCCTTAGCTACTATTATCAGTATAGGATATCGATGCTTCAATCCTTGAACATCCAAACTTTATATTTTCTGCCATGTTCATTTTCTTGAACATGACTTTCTTTACGCTCAATCTCCACCAATAATGCCTAAATCCTCCAACTCCACATTTCTCTCACTTCCTTTACCTTTCATCCCATTCCTTCAATCTCCTTTACCACTCTCGTTTGTACCTTCCCCACCCCTACCTTATATATCCCTATCTTCCCATCATATGGTCACATGGGCCTGTGATCAAACCTATGCTCCTCGCTCATTTTTTTAACTACATTACCTACTCCATAGTTACCACATCTTCCCCTGACCTTCATCCTTTACCCAAGCCAATAAATTTTCTCACTAGCGTTAGGCTATGCTTGATGAGTTCATTGCTCTTCATCGCAATCATAATTAGACTCTTGTTCCTCCTTACCAAATGTCATCGTTGTCAATTGTAAATGGGTGTTTTGTACCAAACATAATCCTAATGGAACTATTCAACGCTGTAAAGCTCATTTGGTGGCAAAAGATTTTTACTAAGCCTTTTCCAAAAATTGGTTAGTCTGTCAATTTGATGTTAGTAAGGTCTTCCTTCATGGTCATCTTCATGAACAAGTCATCATGTCCCAACCTCTCAGTTTTTAAGATCCACACTATCCTCATCATGTCTGTCGTCTTCGCAAAATCTTGTATGATCTCAAATAAGCTCTTAAAGCTTGGTTTCATCGTCTGTGTGAAATTTTTTTTAACCTAACCTTTACTTCATCCAAATCGGATCCTTCCCTATTTATTAATACCACTTCCTCTCACACATCCTTTGTCTTAGTTTATGTAGATGAATTTTTGGTTACTCTCTTTACTTTATAACAATTTGTTGAAGGGTTCTTAACTTGCAAAAAGAAAATGGAAATGGATGGAAATGCTAGCACAACCTCAGGAGAAAGGAGAACTAATTGACTCACAACTTGCTCTTACTATTTGGACTCACCTTTGATTACTTGTTTCCTTCTAGTAATAGGATCATCCTTGTCATTTTGGATTTCTAATGTCTAGCTTCAATAACTATCCTATGATGGCTTGGCCATTACTTTTTTAGAATATTTTTTAATTTCTAAAAAAGGTACAAAGTAGTTCATTTTACGTAAATAGATCTAGAAAGTCGATAAGAGACTTAACATACCATATAGTCTTCTTTTTTTTGCATTTTTAAAAGAATAATTAAAAGCATTGAGCCTTTAAATTCAATGAAATTAATATGTCTCTTAATTAATTTTTTTATTCTTTGTTTTTAACAAGAAGCTTATTATAATATCTCATACTGACTAAAATGAAAATATTAAAGAGTTTATAAGTGATAAGGGTCGACTATCCAAATGACTAGTTTTAGTCATTTTGGTAATAATTGACCAAGCCCAATTCTTGTTAATGGCTTCTACACTCTACCCGTATTAAAAATTCTAAGAAAGCTGTTGTCAATTAAGTTGGTCAAATATTCAAGCTATTATAACCTAGATGACTCAAAAAGAATAAGATTTATACATGTAAAGTTAGTACAAGAAACAAAATCTATCACTGTCTTATTCCTTGTCAATAAACAGCTAAAGAAAGGGTGGAAAGATATATTTCTATGTAATAACACCGTAGACAACTGTCCTCATTTGAATAATATTGATAAAATTTGCCCTCATTAAATTATGTATTTAGTAATTTATTATAATAATAAATCAAAGAAAAAAAACTATCACCGTGACTCTTTTCTAGAATGTCTTTCTCTTGTGATTCTTGGTTTGACTTGTAACAGAGCTTGAAGTTTCAACTGAGTTAAATAGAACAATGTCGGGAGAGCAAAAGAGAAATTGGGAGCCATTCCAGTCAAATGCAGACAAATTTTACTTTGTCTTATTGTTATTCTTTTCACCATTGAATTCCAACTTTCGATTAATTACTATGTACGTGGTCTAATTAATTATCATTTGTTGATTAGGAGCTCAAGGTACTTTGACCCTTTGTTAGTTAAGGTTTCTCTTTGCAATATGACCGCAATCCTACTTTAATGTTATTCTTCTCTAATTAAGATGTACATTTCATGCTACTTATTAATGTAAACCGGTCTTTTGTTCTAAATTTGATGAGTATTTCGGGATGGAACCAATATATCTTCAATTCTGATTTGATATCACGGAGAAAGAACACAAAACCTTGAAAGTCACTATCACACAAATGATTGAGCCGATAAGGACTTGGACTTCTGATATTATCGTGAACAGGATAAAGGAACAATACTATCGAGCAACATTACAATTTTTACCATTAAATTTGAACTTGCATTAAGTTATGTATCTATAGTCTCTACCCATCTTTCCTCGATTAGTGATCTTGACCGCCATGGAGAAGCAAACTATTCTCATCTTTATACCCCAAACGTTAATTATAAACGTTGTGAGCATTTTCTTAAGTTGGCAAGTTCTTAGGGGGCGGCACACGATCAAGTAAAAGTCAACAAACGTTGGCAGACTTTTCACCAAATAAGATTCCATTTCTGTTGAAGATTTGAGCAATGACTGCAGAATTCCAATTAACGACGTGGAAAAAGTAGTATCATGTAATTGCATACTAAGCTTATCTTCCACGAACATAAATATATGCATGCAATCTTAGCTGCAATCTTAATTTAGTAAGCAATTAAAGGCGACTACTAGTAAGAGATCACATTTTCACCAGTCAAAGAAAAGAAAAACAAAAACAAAATCAAGGTTTCCACTTAAAGTTAAACTTTGATTAAAAGCGGAAATTAACTTTGGTTAGAAAAAGTCATCACGAAATTAATTAAGTTTTTGAAACTTAGTACTTCCAAGGAAGAAAATAGGAAACCACGATATCTACTTAGAATTTGGTGTGCAGTTTTTGAGCAACTAGTCACGAAGACTGGGATCGATCTTTATCAGTTTGGCAATATATAAAAGTAAGTATTGATTTTCTTGTAAACGATATGTATTCTTATGAATTCCTTCCCACATGGTAACAAGATACGATAGAAACTAGAACCTAAAAAACACAAGTGGCCACCGCATTACCTGCTCTAATTTGATTTTGCTTGTAATCTTCTTGGTCATAAATATTTCTTAGAAAAAATCTACTACAAATCAACATCAGGGCCTTAATTATGAACTCCAACCATTTCCTACCTACAATTCATTCAGTACTTCATGTCTATTGTCATTCGCATATGGGAAAAGCGTATCTGAATGGAATAATGTCTAAAACTTCGAGCTTTAAACTAAAGTAACTCGATGGGTGGACTAGTACATATTTCATCATGATTGAATGGAATGGTCTTAACTATTTTACCTGATGATTAACTGATCTCTGGGAACCATTTCAACAAAACCTATACCGAAATGAATAATCAATTAACCTGCACACGGTTGAAGCTTCTTCGAGGAATTCTTGTGCGATCATACACCGCTATTTGATTCTTGCTTGGCATCATGTTTTCTTTATGTCAATAAATATAATTCTTTTATGAAAATACATTTACATTAATCTGAAGCTTTCTTATAATCGAGTAGTATCTCTCTTATTTAAGAATTCATTTTCTCATGTTATTGAGATTGTGCTCGTCTTTTATAATAACATTTGTTATGGAATTTTTTAGTGATGTCTCTATTAATATATTCTTATGCAGACTCTTTGAGACTATCATGGCGTTAAGATGCGATGTTGTATTGTTAAATGATGTATGCTTAAGACATGGATTGTAATTTCCGTAGAATTAGAAGTATACTTGGCAGAAATGTGAGTTATGATTTTCAATATTGTTCGTATTTTTTATTGAATTATACAAAAGTTTTCATAATTTACTTTCATATGAATGACTAAAACGCATTTGTCCTCCTTACCATTTTAGTAATTATTGAATGAAATCGTCTCATCAAGTCAGTAATCACTAGTAAGAATTCAATACAT
>JAOSBN010000007.1:2295851-2308931 GCA_027563595.1 Erythroxylum suave | reverse complement strand
TACTATAGCCCATAATACAACAAAGAGAGTTTACAATTGATCCTCTTTTATAAGGAACGTTGTCTATAAAGTTAAAGCTTCAAGAAAGCCTATTATTTGACTTTTCCTTCTTTTATCCACCTATTGCTTTATTTGATTATGAGCTCTCTTGGGATGAAATTTTGTAATGGCCAAGGATGTTTCTCTATCCTTCATGACTTGATCCACCACTATGTTCTTAGAATCTCTAGCAAGGTAAGGAACATACATAAGAGGGGGATAACCATACAATATCTTAAATAAGTTTGAGTTGATTGTTGCATGACATGTGGTCTTATACCACCATTTTACTAATGATATCCATTTAAACTATCAAAAGGGTTTATCTCCACATAAGCATCACAAATAAGTCTCTAATATTTTATTAATTTTATTTTTTACTTATCAAATTAGAGGTGGTATACAATTGCAAAGTCCAAGCTTACCTTTTGCAGTTTGAAAGTTTCTCTCCGAAAAACACTCAAAGGGGGTCCCTATCACTTATTATACTTTCTGGCATTCCATAAAGTTTAAAGACATGATCAAAGAATGTTTGAATTATCTAACTAGTGGTGCAGAGATGTTTAATAGCTATAAAGTAAGCATATTTACTAAATTTACCCAATATTACAAAAAAATGCTTCATTTTCCTCTAAACATCAACAACCCTTCTATAAAATCCATACTGATCTCTTCCTAACACCATTTTAGAATTGGTAGAGGTTATAGCCTTCTAGGGGATGCAATGTTCTTATGTTTATTCCTTTGGCATATGAGACACCCCTCTTAACAATATCTTGAATGATCACATTCATCTTGCAACTTGCTTTAATTTCATTTAAAAGTTGAGTATGGAATTGAGAGACTATTACAGTTAACAATTTGGTGCTTATGTTCTTCGATAGAGCAACTACTTCTTGTCCTACTTTACACTTTTTTACATAACCTTAAAATCATACATCTTAAAATCATACCCAAACAACTTTGGTAGTTATTTTTTGAAAAGGAGTAGTAATTCTCTATTCTAGCAAGTACTTGAGGCTCTAATAATCAATTTGTACAAAGAATTTCCTATCATTGAGGTAATAGTGACATTGTTTGATGGCCTTGATGATTGCTAAAAACTCCTTTTCATATGTAGAAAGCCCCAGGTGTTTTGTCACCAATGTCTTGCTCAAATATTCAATAGGGTGTCTCTCTTATTGAAGCATTTCTTTAATGCCTATGTTGTATGCATCTACTTCTATGATGAATGACTGTGAGAAGTTAGGCATTGCTAAAATTGGTGCTATCATAAAAGCATCTTTTAATAATTCAAAGGCTCATTGTTGTTTCCCTTCTTAATTTTAATCAATACATGCTTGCTTCTTTAATATTTCTAATAGGGGTCTGGCCAAGCTTGCATAGTTTTTGATAAGTCTCTTGAAATAACTAGTGAGTCCCAAGAATCCTCTCAATTCCTTGAGTAATCTCAAGACCGATTAATTGTGAACAGTTCTATCTTCTTCTCATCATTAGGTCAAATTGGAATGACCTAAGTATTCAATCTACCTTACCCCAAAGATTTGCTTACTTTCCTTGATGAATACTTGATGAGATTTGAGAATTTTCATAGCCTTTCAAAGATTATCCAAATGCTGATGGAAGGACCTGCTATATATTAGGATATCAAGAAAAAACATTAGAATGAATTCCTTTAATATTAGTCTGAATATCTCATACATTAAGCTTTAAAAAGTTTATGGGGTATTAGTCAAATTGAGGGACATAACAAATAGCTCATAATGGCCCTCATAAGTTTTAAAAATGGTCTTAACTATCTCTTCCTTAGGCACCCTAGATAACAAGATCTTCAATCAAGTTTGGAGAACTTGATCCATGTAATTCATCAAGCAATTACTCAATTAGGGGCATACAAAACTTATCTTTGATTGTATGCTTATTGAGCATTCTATAATCCATACATAATTTTTAGGAGTTGTAGCAAAAAACTTAGACAACTAGCCTTTCAAAGATGATCCAAATGCTGATGGAAGGACCTGCTATATATTAAGATATCAAGAAAAAAATTTAAGTGAATTCCCTTAATATTGGTCTGAATATCTCATATATTAAGCTTTAAAAAATTGATGGGGTATTAGTCAAATTGAGGGACATAACAAATAGCTCATAGTGGCCCTCGTAAGCTTTAAAATTTATCTTAACTATTTCTTCCTTAGGCACCGTAGATAATAAGATCTTCAGTAATCAATCCATATTTTTTAGGAGTTGCTTTGTTTTTTCACTAATACTATTAAGGATATGGGTTAAGACTATGCCTAATGAACCCTTGTTAGATCAACTCTTTTGTTGAACCTATCTTTTACATCCTTCTACTTTGTAGCGTATCTATAAGATCAAATGTTGATTGATTATAACCCTTTCTTCAGCCTAATTATGTTATCATATTTCCTATTAGGGCAGTTGATGGGGCTTTTTCAAATATTTTCCCAAATTCTGCCAATAATACATTGATCAAGTCATCAAATGCATCAGATTGCTCCTCCAAGTTAATCTATTATATTTGGCACTCTGAAAGATATGAGCCGGAGAATGTATAATCCTTTATTCATTGATCCCTTAGCCTTGGTTTGGATTGAAGGAAAGCAAGAGAAAAGAAAGGAAGAGAATTAAAATTCTATTGGTTTTCACCGTTTGGACAAAAATAAGCAAAGGGAAAGTGAGAGAATGGAGAGGAAAGTGAGGGAAATTTGGGCCAAATATATTTCTCCTCAAATTGGTGGGAAAGGAGGAGAAATTTAAGACGAGAGAACTCTAATATATGTAAATTACTATAGTATCCTTATTTAACTCAACAAAATGGACACATTCTCAAGCTACAATTTTTCCCACGCAAAATAAAACCTTCCCGCCTTTCTTTTTATTTTCTTATGCACAACTCCCGCTAAAGAGGTAAGGTTGATTAATCCCTTGATCTGATTACGAAAATTGCTACTATGACTAATAAATATGATGTTTTGTTGTTATTAATCAATTAATTTCACAATCAAGGGCATAAAGGTCTCAAAAAATTCTTTTATCCCATATAAGTTTCAATTCCCTCATTTGATAAATTAGGAAAACAAACAAAAGAAAGGAAGTCCCGTTTCTCTTCCATTCTTTTCTCCTCTTTTTCCCTCAATATTTCCTTTCCTTTATCTTGTGCAAGTACGGATCCAAACAAAGGCTTAAAATAATTTAATGAAGCCTTTTTTAGAGACTAACTTAGCTCTTTTGCTTAGATTCCCTTATCATTGTAATAAAGTAGCTTTCCCATTTAAATTTCATAGTGTAAATCTTGAAATTACATAATATATTATTAAACGTTATCTGCCATTATATTCTCTTTTTAATTCAAAGAAGAAGAAAAGAAATATTGAAGGCAAATGTTGCATGTATGAAGCAGCTTTAGCCTCTATCTATAACAACCGATGAGTGTCACACTATCAGAAGAGGAGAAGATGAAACTATTAAAGCTCAACAAGCTCATAACATATTCCCCTCCCTCACTCCGCCGTCGTCTATTACCGTATCTCCTCCATGCTACCAACCTTTCCTGTTCTTCTTCTCCTCAAATTTCTCCATGGTCTGGTCTCCGAGCCTGGCGAGAGAGCCCACTTAACGAGAACCGTTTTTGGGGACCCAATGGCCCGGAGGCTCTCCCACTGTCAATCGATGATGATTGTGCAATGATGGTACGTTCTACTTCCTCTCTCGCGGAACTCGGCGCATTAGTTCTCTCCACCAGTGACCCTCTCACAAAATCCAAGCTTTCCCATCTTGCTTTATCCAAATGGTGCACCGAGAAGCTTCCTATTGGCAGTTGCGTCCCCCCTTCGACACCTGCTCGTCCTGATAACCCTGTTTTGGTTAGCTCGTCCCCTTACATGTTATTGGTTTTCTCACAGATTTTTTCATGGCTGTAAATTTAAGTCCTGCTATACTCGGAGGAAGTTGAGGCCTTTTATGCATGTTTTCAGAGGCTAATCTACTGAGTAGTGTTGTTGGTATTGCTGTTTTATTATTGATCTTTCTCTCAAAGGTCGTTGCAACATGTTTCCAAAATAATTCTATATATTTTGATGAATGGGAACTCCATTTCCAAAGAAACTTTAACTGAAATGGATTCTTGCTTACAATAGTTAATAGAAAGTATTTTGGAAGTAGAAGTAAACTGGGAAGCACAATGGAAGAACTTTGTTAATCTGTGTTCAAAATGAAATTCGTCATTAGATTAGCATTTTCTGTATCCGAATCTAATATGAAATTCCACAAGAAAGTAGTGGAGGTTCAATTTATCTTTTTTTTTCTTTGTGAAACTATTTGGTCCGGCTAAATTCATGATTTCAACCAGCCCCCTTCCTGAAAATTAGATGCTTCTAACAGCTTGCACCATGTAGCTCAGAGCAATGGTAGTAAATAGGAGTCACTGAAGTGGGATTGCAGAGAGAACAATTTAAGGGTGAGCGACATTCCCTGTGTTGAATTCAGATGTTGCAGTTCCAATCACTGGATTTATAGCTCCAATCAGTAACAGCTGAAACAGAGTTGAGAGGAAGTCGCATGGAAGTCAGTATTTTGGATACGTCATCTTTTTACATATTCCAGTTATTTATATGCAAATTTGTTGCAGTACTTTTCGGTCAGATGCTGCTTAATTTCAAACATTCAACATCTGAGATTATCTTTGCTTTGTTAGATCATTTGACAACTTTTTTGCTATCTTAGATAACAAGATGATGCTTTTTACCTTCTTTTCAATTTTGGTAGTTAGATATATTTGCTCAATTCTGTATCACATTTCCAAGATTAGGTCTCACCCAAGGAAGTTCCAGCTCCCAAAGATTCAGGCTTACCGCTTAATGCTTATATGCTTCACAATCTTGCTCACGTGGAGCTTAATGCAATTGATTTGGCATGGGATACTGTGGTTCGTTTTTCATCTATTAGTCAGATTCTTGGAGAAGGATTTTTTGCTGACTTTGCACACGTGGCTGATGATGAGAGTCGGCATTTTGCTTGGTGCTCTCAGAGACTTTCTGAGCTTGGCTTCAAGTATGTAGACTTATTGCTTCAAGTAATAATTAGTTCCTTGATTGTTGGATTTAATGGTTAGAATTCCTCATGTTTTCAGATATGGAGATATGCCTGCTCATAATTTGTTGTGGAGAGAGTGTGAAAAATCATCAGACAATGTTGCAGCACGATTGGCCACCATCCCATTGGTCCAGGTATTTTAGTGTGAAGGATACATGGTTTCTATATCCTAGTAATCTGGAACTCATTTTTGACAACTTTAAGTGGTAAGCATGATGTGAGTTTAGTATTTCGGTTGGCCTTTTTTATTTCCTTTGTCCTGCCATTTAAGTTTTTATGCTAATATTATCATGTTCAAATATGTGGTGCAGTAATTTGGTGCTTTCAATCATAGATGCCTGAACAAAGATAAGTCTTTTGTGGCAAATATGCAAACTTTAAATGTGATTTGGAACACTAATAGCGTGCCTTAAAATTTTTTTGATGGAATTCTTAGAAGTTTTCTGAACTCTAACGCGGTATCCATGCACCAGTTTAACTAATTGTCATCTTTCTATTTTTCGCGCATAGTACTGGCTCTACAATAATAAAAGATTTAACAAGTTCTGCATCAAGAATGAATCACTAGACTTGTCAACAAGCCTTGTTTGGCTTATAGAAGTCTATTTCAACATTTCATTCCATGAGGATACTGCCAAAGATTGTTCATTTGCACGAGTTCCATGCTTAATTGTAAATGCTTCTTAAATTTACCAGTAATGTTCAGAGGAAAGACATTGACATTTTCTTTAATCTTCATTTATCCCTCAAAATTTTCATATGGTTTAATATATCTGAAAAAGGTTGTCCTAGTTCGTTAAATAGACATATATACCCTGTCTATTAATTTTTCATTAAGAAAGCTGGCAGAAAAGAAACATGACACTTGTTAGTTCCATCAAAAAAGTTGTTGGAAAAGTAACAAAAAGCATGTGCATATTAGAGGAATTTTCAGGAATTAGTCAAATCACAAGGGAAATGTGTCTTTATCCCTAAAATTAAAGCACTGCACTTCTTCTGCCAAACAGGTCATTTTGCTATTATATGCAATAGGAATACCTGTTACAAAGTGAACTATCTTAAATCAATATGACAACAATGCTTTTTAATTCTTTAGGAAGGTACTGCCTTTTAGTTATCTGAATTCAAATTCCTACCCAGTTGATGGATTTCTGTAGGCATTTATATCTTGTATGTTCTCTGTTGCCTCTTCTTCTTTTTAGTGTAGTTCTTACTTTTAGGTATGCGAGTGCAGAAGAAAACAATTTGTGCTTTGAAAGTTGAATCAAATTATATTCTTTATGCTATGTAGTGTCATATCCCCCTTGAAACTGTTGTGGCTGGTTAAGCTTAGCTTCCTGATTATCTGTGGGTTTTTAGGAGGCTAGAGGACTTGATGCTGGGCCACGGCTAGTACAAAAATTGATTGGTTGTGGAGATCACAAAACATCCAACATTGTGGCTAGAATTGCTGATGAGGAAATCGCACATGTCGCTGTTGGTGTCTGCTGGTTTGTCTCACTTTGTCAGAAAATGAACTGCTCCCCTTGTTCAACTTTTAAAGGTTTTAGTTCTGCCTTCTATCACCTAATATTATTGTGAGTGCATTTCTTGACGGATCCGGAGCTGCAGTCATAATTAATTGCTATTCTTCTTTTTCAAATGTGCATGAATTTGCAGACTTGCTAAACGAGTACAATGTGGAGGTTAAAGGGCCCTTCAATTACTCAGCTAGGGAAGAAGCTGGTATACCCCGCAACTGGTGAGAATTTGTACCTTGCTGATTTCCTGGGTCAAGTACAAAGTGTATAATAATTTGGTGTTACTTTTTGATCCATCGGTTGTTGGTGTTTGAAATGAGCACCAATCTTCAATCTAATCAATCTTCATTCTATCTATTTGCGTATGAGGGCCATGACAGTTACTTGTGTCATTGTTTGTTAAGGTATGATAAATCACTTCCAAGTGAGCAAGGAGAGAACAAGAGGCATGTTAAAAACGAACAATTATCTATGGTATGTGGTTACAAACTATCTCTGTCGCTCATTCACACACACACACACACAAATAATTACAGGGGAAAACAACTTCCTGGATTATTTATATGTCAAAGTTTAATTGGTAAAAATGTACAATACTGCAGGTATATGAAAGGCTTCATACCATCATATCAATGGAATGTGAAAATGCCAGTTAATCCTGATGGATGATGTGCTCTTGGATCTAATATACTCTTTAACTGGTAGGCCTGATGCAAATGTTATTTGATTTTCCTTGCATTATATTACCAGAGGATGAACTCAACTTCGCTTCCAACATGACTCAGCTGGCAATGATGCGGTATTGCTTTCAAGTGGTAGCTGTAATTATGAATCTGTTGTCCCTTCCGAAGGAGGCATTGAACTGAACTGGGTAGAGTTTGGTTTTGTTCATGAATAGGTTAAGTTGCCTGTTCCATACTTTCATCACGTTGTGTATATATGTATCATTGATTCCTGTCCTTGGTGTATGTAATACTCAAACCTCAATTTCGAAGGTTTCCTGCTCACATCATTATTGTACTTGCTTGCCCGTTAATAAGAGTATATGGATAAAGATAATGGAGATACTTATGATATAAGAAAATTTTTAAAATTCCTTAATCTTTAAAATTTTTAATTTTTCAAAAAACCTCTCTTAAATTTTAATTAGAAATAACAATAGCACACACTTGACATAAATATTACACGTGACATGAATATTATATATCAATTAATCTAATTTTGCTTATATCAATTCAACCTAATTCTTAAACTTAAAGTAAATTAATTATAATAAATTATTAATTTACGTAAAGTTTAATTAGTTCCAGCTAGGTTTAAGAACTAAATTAGATTACCACGTCAATAGTATTTTGTTAGTCTATGTATGATGTTCATATTGTGTGTTTTCTGTTAATTTTAATTGAATCAGGGGTTTTCTTAAAAATTAAAAGTTATAAGGAATTTTTTTGAGAATTTTGAAGATTATGAGTTGCTCTAAAGTTTTTCAAACCATATGAAAGATATTTCATTTATCCAATTATTTCCTTTTGTTGAATTGCGATGTGAAGTGCTTATGGGTAAATACCATTAGGAAAAGCAACAAATTGAATCTCTTAATTTTGATTTGGACTTGGAGCTAGCGACTTGAGTCCAAGCCTGATCAGGTTTGGTGAAGTTAAAACTTGATCAATTCAGGTCAAGTCTAATAAGGCTAATATGTCTAATTAAGTTTAGGTCAAGTATGATCGAGTTAGGCTAAGCTAATCAAATCGAATAATCTGAAACTAGCCTAAAGCAAGTTAAACATGTAAAAACTTCTTCCTAAAACTAATTAAACAACTTCAACACAACCTAAAATAAAACAATATTTTCAAAAGGTGATTCAAATCGTTTTAAAAAGCAATACATTGGATTAGACAAGCTGGGATGACACGCAATGACATGGAAATGTTTTTGTTGATTTGTAATATTTACTGGCAATTCAAATATAGAAAAAAAAACTAATTCAAAAGGTAAATAGTAAACAAAACAATCCATCAATGGAAGAAAACAGGGTAACTAATCATTATAGTTGAGATCGCCATTAGTTTGCATAACTTCATTTACATATAAAAAATTAGTTACAAAATTATACCTAATTATGGAATAATTTTATTAAATGAATGCATGATAATTAACAAATAAATATACCTTAATCACAAGATATTTTTTTGAAAAAGTTATTAGTTAAACGAATAGTCTCTGTACCTGTCATAATATTTAAAAAATATGATATTACGATAAATGATAATCAAAATCATAAAAAGTAATATATATATATATATAATAAAGTATAATATCTTGAATCTTTTTAGCATCTAACTAACTTCAGGTAGATATTAAGGCTTTCATAGCTTTAAGATGAATTCGAGTATGATTAAGTCTCATTATCTAATAACCAGTACTAAAAGTAAACTTAAAAGCAATTGCATATATTGGTCCTAACAAGTGTTGTGCAATAGTTTGTGTAATAATATATTAAGCTTCAATACATTTCCACTATGAAAATATATTAAAATTCTCATCAACTGTGTTCATAAATTTTGCTTTCAAATATTTATCCAACTTCATCCTACTATAAGAAGTCTTACCCTTTTTGCTTGATGAGTTGCTTAAAAGAAAACTCAAACTTCCAAATATATTTAATGATGTATCAACAAAAGATGAAGTTGATACTGAACTATTACAATCTAGCTCTTTGTCTAGAATCATTAAACAAATCATACCAAAAGTGCTTAATAATAGTAATACATACTTCAACTTTATCCCATACAACTGTGATAAAAAAAATTATAAGTCTCTTTATTTTGTACATCGATTCTAATATAAGAATGACAATATTACCAACCATAGATCAATAAGTGTCAAATTTCTCCATTATATACTTTTCCATTATCTGAATCAACTCATTGAAACCAAAATTTGCTCAAATAATGCTAGTTTAATCTACCACATGTTAGCAAAGTAAATGTGCAGAGTTATATATTTTATTCTAGAGGATAACTCAATAACATCATGAAATAATGCCAACTTCACACAAATTACTTTTGCTAACTCTTACTATTCTTCTATTGTCAAAAAAGTATAATAAAAATCTCCTTGTCTCAACTTGCAACACAGCTTAATATACTTACTTGTTGACTCTAGCATCTTGAAAGTGAAATTTCATCTTGTTTGATAATCTAGATACAATTTCTTTGTACACAAAATAAGAAGTTTTGCAATTTCTTTAAACATTTAACATGTTTAAATGTCGCACTCAAATATACTACACTATTGTGAATTGTCTGTACCATTTCCTTTATAATCTCTAACTTGTTCTTCACCGTCAAATTCATAATATGTGAAAAATAGCGTGTATGGAATAATCTCTCATCAATTAGTAAGGTCCCGACCTACAACTCTGTCTTTACTTTTTTAATCATATCATTGTTCATATTACAGTTTTCCAAAATTATGATTGAGATGTTATAATATATTAAGTAATTGATCAATACAATTGCCAACCTCTCATTTGCATGCGGAGTCAAGATATAAATATACCCACTATATGAAAACATAAATAAATATCAATTATAATATAATTGATGAAAAATTATAAAAAAATAAAAGATAGTATTTACCTCAAGATTCGACTAAATAAAGTCTAGATGTTGTCACCATTATATAACCTTTCTTTGAGTTGTTGATATGGTGATAACTAGTCTATTATTACCTAATAATGTCTTTAATGTTGGACCCCGAAATTTTTCAAAAATTAGAATTATTAAATAAAAATTTGATGGTGTTTCGTCGCTAGTAAAATTAGAATTTTTGAGTTAATAATTGTTGGAGTTTAATTAGGAATATTATTATTTATATATGGTTGTATGGCTTAAAGGGAAGTGTTGGAATTGAGTTAAGGAGTTAGAAGGTATTATAGTTAAATGTGAAGGGTAAGATTGGAAATGGTGAAGTTGTAAAAAAAAAAGTAAAATGAAAAATAAGAAAGAAAGAGACATGGTCGGGTAAGAAAGAAAAAGAGGAGAGAAAGAAAAGAAGAACCTAGAAGAAGCTAGAGAAAGGGGATGAGAGTCATGTAAAAATAAGAGAAAAGGGAGAGAAGTGTTTGAGAGGTTAGGAAAAAGAGAGAGTCGTGTGAAATAAGAAAGAAAGAGAGAAGAAAAATATAGAAGGAAGTAGAAGAAGAGAAGCAAAAAACTGAAACAGAAAAAGAAGAAGAAAGAAAGAAAGAAAAAGAAGAGAAGAAGAAGAAGAAGAAGAAGAAGATTCAGCTATATTTTTGGTAACCTCTTCTTTCCTGTTATGATAAGAGAAGAAAGTAGAGAAACTAGGTTTTTATGAGCTGAAATAAAGAAGGGAAGAAGATGAATAAGAAATTTATATTTTAGATTTTTATGAACCTTTAGATAGATTTTATTTTTTTTTCTAATTAGAGTAACTAAGAAAGGGTTAACTCTAAGTTTTTTTTATAGTACAAAATTATGGGAACTTTCTTCGTTTAAGAAGATTAAATGAAAAATATGGTTGTTTAAAGGGAACAAGAAAGTTGAAGGCAAGAACAAGAGGAGAGACAAGTTTCGAGTTTGGATTTGTAAGTAAAGAGGTGGGTAATATGTTTATGGTTTTAGTGATGATGAGCTGAAATAATTGTGTATATGTATGTTAAATATGTTTGTTCTTACTTATTGTGAATGTGGGAAAAGTGTTATGTGTATAACATGTATTGCTTGTAAGAATTCTATTGCTTTTGTGTTAAAGAAAAACAAAAAATTTAAAAGCATGAAAGCATGAATATGTTATGAAATGTATGCATATGAAACTTGCTTACGTGGGCAAGAGAGGAACCTATTTCATTAGTCACGTGCACAATGACCTATGGCCTTCTCCCAGCTGCCTGCTTGTGGCCACAAGATCCTGAGAAATCGGATTTGTTTCGTTTCACAGTGTAAACTTCGATTTCTCCGTTTCGTTCCATGGAACTCTCGAGCCATATTGTTTGTGCATTGCATTGTAATTTGTTAAGCAAGATTAGCAATTGATTGTGATGTTTTGATGATTGAAGAATTTATCTAATCTGAACTGAGTAAGAAGCTGATTATTTGCGAGCTTGAACTGTGGATATGGAATATTTAATGTGATATTAATTTATGTATCTATATACTTGATTGTGTGTGGTTTATCATCGCTGGCAATAAACATATTAGCCATTAAGCCTCCCAGCTCACCCCATCAATTTTCATTCATCAGGTGAAGTGAGAGTAGATCAGTGAACCTTGCAAAAACTTTGGGCAAATCTTCAAGAAGTTCACTCGTTGTAACCAACTTAGACTGAATACTTTAGGTGGTTTTGAAATCATGCATACATAATTGTATTTTTGGATTATGGTACTGTTTTGACTTTTATTATGATTGAAGATATGTATAAATGCTGCATTGATTGAGTAATGAAAACTCTGATGTGTTTGCGAAATGACAGTAAAAGATGTAGAAATTCTCTTTTATATGTATGTGTAGAAATTCCTTCTCTGCTAAGTTGATAATGTGATAGGAATAAATAGTTGGATGATTGAGGATCTTTGGATAGACTTATTTGAAGTCCATTGATTAAGTTGGGAGTTTTGTGTGTATGAAATTGTATTGTTGGTTTTGGGTCTTTTGGAATTTGAAATGGAAATGTAGGTTGACAGATAAATGAAAATAGAGAATAGGATAAAATATGAACTGAAACTTCCAGGAATAAACTGCATTAATATAGGTAGAATTAGGCTAAGTAGTCTTCATAAAAGTTGTAGATTGTTATTTTAGCTTTCTAATGGTATAAAGATTGAAATTTTTGGACTTCAGACGCAAAAGTTATGACTTCTATAAGATAGCAGTATTGGTGCACAAAGTTTTGACTGAAATGGTAATCTTTACTTAAATGATTAAACTGTTTCGATATAGGCTAAATTAAACCAAATTATCTCCATAAAAGTTGTAGATCTTTCTTTTAGCTTTCCAACGATATAATGTTTGTAATTTTTAGACTTCTACATTGAAATTTACGTTATTTAGAAGTGAGGGTGTTCAACTGAAAAGTCACGATAGTGACGAAGCACGATCGCGACAGTCCTAGAATTTCATAAAAGTCGTGATCATGACACAGCACGATCGTGACTCCCCTCATTTTCTTGCTACTGCTCATCATATGTCACGATCGTACACAAGCACGATCGCGACACCTCTGTTTTTCCCTCCCTTTCATGGGTGTGAGAGATAAAAGTCATGCCCGTGACTTTTGTCCTTGAAATCCATTAAATAAAAAAATGCTTCAAGTTTTGTCTCTATTTGTCACAGGCGTGACAGTGAAGAGTCACGCCTGTGACTCTTTCCTTTTTAGAAT
>JAOSBN010000007.1:2243400-2255042 GCA_027563595.1 Erythroxylum suave | reverse complement strand
TTAAAACGATTCTTTATGTCCGTTGCATGTCTTGCATGTATGTCCTTTACGTATGAATTTCTGAAACATCTTCTACAAAAACAGCAATGCCAATTTTGCCCGTTTCCTCTTTCAAAGGTCATCTCTTTTTTCTCTCTCAACATTTCTGAGAAAACACTCTCTTTTGAGCTGATACTGTTTCCACCAAATTCAACTTTCTCCGTTAAAGCAGCGATCTTTTGCACTTTTTGAATCTTCTTAACGAAAGTCCCTCAACTCTGAATTCATGCTACTGCTTTGAATTTTAAGCTAATTTGCATCTCTTACAGCTTCACATTTACATGTCCATCTGCACAACTAGCTTGGCCAACCAATTTGCCTCTTAAGTTCATCATGTATCAACTGTTCCGTGTTCTATATGATTGTACATCTTTTCATGCCCTTTGAATCATTTATCCCTCCTCGATGTCCTACTCATTTTATCCATTTTCAGCTTATTTGATTTTTGTGTTTCCTTCGTTTTCGCACTAATTTAATGGATACCATGGCCTTCAAATACTCAGCGAAAGATGAATTAAATTCGAGTTCTTTTCCATTACTAGGCCTTACAAGAAAAGTACTTCTCTTTGTTCCTCTCCTCGTATTTAATGGACAAGATCGCCAAGAATTCAAAACCCACGAGAAACGGATGAATCCACCTCAGAGCAAGAGATACCCATGTCTCCATTCACTCTACCCATCACCTCCATACCCAAAGAACAAACCAAAAACTTCATCTGGAATTCAACTCAAACTGTCTATTTTTCGCTTTACATATCCATCTTGTCAAGCTCCTAATTAGGTGTCAGAAAAGATCCTGTCTTGTCTTAATGTAAAAGAAGAAAAGAAGAAGAAATAAAATATTAAATGGAGTCGTCAGAGAAGTAAAAGAGACGAGGAAAGGACATAGTGGATTGAAGTACAAATGACTAAGAAACAAGACAATGTAATATCAGAAAACCATTTGACCAGAGGTTCTTTTATTAGATGAGGTTGACGAATATCTGATGATCTATCGGTAGCAATTCTGATCAACTTTAATCATCGTTCTTATGTTATGCAAACGAGAAAGGAAGAACTGACCAATATCATGCTTATTATGAGTAAGTTCTAGCATTATTTGAGTATTTAGACTATTGTTAAAAAGTAGAACTGAGAGCGAACACAATTCATGGGCCCCACTGGCACAGAAATCGACCGTTGCACGCCCCCCTTCGTTTGCCTCAGTCAGTAACGCTCTCCAGATATAAAGTATGCCAAGGAAAATGGAAAACCACAGTTCAAATTTCAAACATTCAAATTCTTCATCATCGTGAAGAGGTAACAAAAGAGCTCCTCCTCCTCCCTACTTTTGGTTATTCTGTCTCACACACCAGCTCCTCTTCTCTGTTAATCTTGGAAGTTGTGCTTTTCCAATTCTAGTTCCATTTAAATCACTTCAGAGTTTCAAACTCTATGCCCCTCTGTTTGCTTCAGATCCTTCAAAATACGAACTTTCTCTGTTAGCATCACCTGATTCGTCCGTTTGCATGCTAGACGCTCAATTTTAAAATGAGAGAAGAAAACCCACTTGAATCCAAGTCGAAAGTTTCGAAATTTGCTGATCAGAATCAAGCACCCAAGCCACATAATGCTAAGAACAATGCCAACTATCCTTCAAAGCTCAAGTCTTCGTGGGGTTCAAACATTGTTAAAGGCTTTACAGCAGAGAAGAAAAGCAAAGCTCAAGCCACTACAGTTGCGAGCAAGAAACTCACGTTAGCCCACTGGGACGCTGGAAACCAAAAGAATCCTTCTGCGCCATCCCAGTCTCGAGTCAAAAGATCGCTCATTGGTGATTTATCCTGCTCTGTGTCAGGGGCTCAAGTTCACCCACATTCGCACCAGACTCATCGAAGGCAGCCTTCAGGTTCTCGAGACTTGTTTTTAGAGCTAGACCATCTTAGGAACTTGCTTCAAGAATCTAAAGATAGGGAACTTAAGCTTCAAACTGAGCTATCAGAGCTCAAGACCAATGGAAGACTGGTTGACCTGGAAAGAGAGCTTGAAGTTAGGAACGCTATGTTTGACGAGCTTTCTATGAAAGTTGGGCTTTTGGAGTCCGAGAAATGCAGTCTTAGTGAGCAAGTGACTGAGCTCCGTTTGATTTCGGAGAAGAGACATGAAGAGATAGAGAGCCATGGTGTGGTAGGGAATTTGGAGATGGAAGTAGTTGGGTTGAGAAGATTGAATAAGGAGCTGCAGATGGAGAAGAGGAATCTTTCATGCAGGCTCTCGTCTTTGGAATCTCAACTTGCTTCCATTGCTAGGACTTCAGAGGTATCGTTACCACTGTCCTTGTTTGTTTTCTGCGTAAATGTTAATAAAGAGAACGTAGGAAAAGACCAAGCTTTTCAAATTATGATCGCTAGTCTTACCCAAAATATCGTTTTACTACTCAAACACTGTCTTGAACGATGGAACAGAGGTCAAAATTAAACCATCAATTTAGAAAAGGAATCTTGAATATTCTAGTTTTCAAAATTGATGTGGATATTCAGGTTCTGCTAGTGATTTCCATGAACCAAGCTGAGGTTAATAGCTTAGTTCCCTATACAACTGATTCTTTCTTTATGTAATTGCTTTCCAAAAATTAATAATTTCGACATGTAATGAACTGTAAATTGAAGAGTTCCATTTTGACGGATGCCTGCCAAAGTGTTATCTTGCAAATTTGTATTGCCGTTTGCTCGACTGTTCAACTGTTGTAGAAAATCTAAACAGACCACTCTTTGTATTGTCTTGAATTTTATCAGAGTGACACTGTAGCGAAAATTAAAGCTGAGGCATCTTTGTTAAGACACACAAATGAAGATTTGTGTAAGCAAGTTGAAGGGCTTCAGATGAGCCGATTAAATGAGGTTGAGGAGCTTGCTTATCTGAGGTGGGTCAATTCATGTTTGAGGGATGAACTGCGCAATTCATGCTCAACAACAATGTCCAACAAGGTTTCAAGTCCAGACTCCACGAACACGAGCAACGATTCTGTTGCTTCAGTACCTTTCGATGCCAATGATTGCCAGGAATTTTGTAACAAAAAGAGACTGAGTTTGATTAAAAAGTTAAAGAAATGGCCTCTTACAGAAGAAGATATGTCAAAGTTAGAATACCACCAAGATGGAAACTGGATCCATTCAGAGGATGGCAGAAGTCCAAGTAGAAGACATTCAATAAGTGGATCAAAGTTTTGTATGGAAGAGTTGGTTCTAAACAAGAGAAGGCAATCTGACGGTTTTATGTGTATAAAAGAAATGGAATGCGAAGAAGAGCCCGTTACAGATCAGAGACTGCAAATCCTTGGAAACTGCCAAGAATCGAACAGAAGTATAGTTTCATTAGATGTTGAGAAGAGGGCTTTGCGGGTTCCGAACCCTCCTCCAAGGCCTTCGTTTTCAGTTTCTAATGGACCCAAAGAAGAAATTTCAACTCAAGTTCCACCACCACCTCCACCACCGCCTCCGCCACCGCCACATCCTCCAAAGTTTCCTGGTAGAAGTACTTCAGCCGGAGTGGTTCAGCGAGCACCACAAGTTGTAGAGTTTTACCACTCACTTATGAAAAGAGATTCTAGAAAAGAGTCATCCAATGGAGGAATTTGTGAAAACTCAGATGTTGCAAATGCCCGTAGCAGCATGATTGATGAAATTGAAAACAGATCATCTCATTTGCTTGCGGTAAGTGACTGCCCAAGACTTTTGTTTTCAACTGGCTTTTAGGTGTGCCTGTGTTTCACATCACAATATTTCTCAAGACTTTCATTTTGGTAGATTAAAGCTGATGTCGAAACTCAAGGGGAATTCGTCAACTCGCTTATAAGAGAGGTCAACTGCGCAGTTTACGAGAAGATTGAAGATGTTGTGGCATTTGTGAAGTGGCTTGATGATGAACTAGGCTTTCTGGTGAGTCGGTTGCCATCCAGGCTAGGGTTCTTACTATTAAAATGGAAGCATGTTTTGAAAGAATTGAAAAAGAGAGTATAAATTATGAACAATTAGGATTTCTGTATGTAGTTTGTGAAGGTGCTATGTGAAACTTAATCCCTTTGATACATTCAGCATATAATCAAAGTTCCAAAACTGTTTATGCTTTGAAGATTTTTGAATATGTTAACATGTTTACATAAAAAGTATAAAGACTCCTTCCTTTTTCTGAAGGTGGATGAACGGGCTGTCCTAAAACACTTTGACTGGCCGGAGAAGAAAGCAGACACCTTGAGAGAAGCAGCGTTTGGATATGGCGATCTTAAGAAGTTGGAGTCTGAAGTATCGTATTTTAAAGATGATCCTCAAATGCCTTGTGATATTGCATTGAAGAAAATGACTGCTTTGTCAGAGAAGTAAGAACCTGAAACCTTTCACAAAGTTTCCATTTAAGGTTTCAGTTTATTAAGTGTCTAATGCACCTTTCTCAGGATGGAACGTAGTGTACACAATCTTCTAAGGACAAGAGAATCATTAATGCGCAATTGCAAAGAGTTCAAAATCCCCACAGATTGGATGCTTGAAAGTGGGATCGTTAGCAAGGTAAGCTAAAGGCAAAGCCAACTGCTGATATCTTGTGATTAAGTGGACTGAGAGATGGGAAATAGATGACTGAAGTGAAACGAAAGGAAATACAAAGTATAGATCTTCATGATTAAGCAATTTCTTTTGAGAAACCTAGTTTAAGTATCTCCTTTCTGAATTTATGTTTTCATTTTAGGCATTCTCGTTCGTTCGGGATGATCTATTCCTAGAGCCATAAAGTTTGCTTCAGAATTTCCATCAGTTTGTTTGTCTAGAGACTGATTTGGTTAACAACCATTGATCCTGCAGATAAAGTTTGGATCAGTTAAGTTGGCACAAAAGTACATGAAGAGGGTGGCTATGGAAATTCAATCAAAATCATCGGTTGAAAAAGATCCTGCACTGGACTACATGCTACTTCAGGGAGTCAGATTTGCTTTCAGAATTCATCAGGTTCAGGAAACATAAAATTTTGTTGATTTTATAGCTAGGAGAGATGAGTTTGACCATGGATTGATTGTTTTTCATTTTCGTTGCAGTTTGCTGGGGGATTTGATGGCGAAACAATGCATGCATTTGAAGAACTTCGAAATCTTGCTTACCTTCTTAACAAAAAGTAAAAAACAAGACTGTTGATTGGGAGGACTGAGGGAAGCAATTTGGCTTACCATCTCAGTAAGCTGCACAATTGGACGACCGTCGGAGAAGCGTGCTTTGGTATGGTTTTGGCCATTTGCTCGGTTGGGTTGGCATTGTATGTGAATCCCAGCAATTTTGTTTAAAGCTTTTCATACATAATTAGTAGAACATGTACAAATTCAATCACAAGTAAACCTTTACAATTGCTCATGCCATCTTTAGTGCATGCATTTCTCAAAGGTCTCCTGCCTCGATTAAGAGGATTTGTGAAAACAATACATCTTGAACTTAATTATCCGCTCATTTAAGTCTTTTTCACATATATTTATCAATTTGAACAAAGACAAAAGACAATTATTAAAGGTAAATGAAAGTAATTGATATATACAATTGGCTAAGGGTCATAAACATGACAAAAAGTGTAAATTCAAACAAAATTGATCAAATTATATGGACTAAGAAGTGAGTGCATTTTATAATTCATCTGAATCTTTGTGAATTTTGAAGTTTAAATCCAATCCATAAGTTTGTATTACTGTGAATTTTTAGATAATTATGAGTTATTAAACAAAAGCAATATCGATTTTTCACTATAATAAATAATTGAAAATATAAAATGTAAATAAATTAGTCATAATCACTAATATAAAATAAGTTATTTAGATTCTATTATATTTAATTAAAGAAAATTGTGTAACGAAATTATGTCCAAATTATTAAGATGCTTGTTAGCATACCTCTAATAAAAAGAAGTTACATTTTGGCATTCTAATGTGTAAATATCTCTAATTTGGATACATAATAAACTCTTTGGAGTACACATCTAACTCGGGTAACTCAAATTAAGGATGAAATATTCTTTCTAGTGAGAGTTTTAAGAAATTTTACTTTTTTTAATACTATATGAACTATTGTCTGATAAAACCAACATTTATAAAACTATCACAATATACAGAGTAAAAAAGAGAATATTATGTATCATAAAATTCATAAATCAATTCTAGCAAGTGTTTAAAATAGTAGTATATGATAATAATGTTAGACTATTAATGTCTCATGTAATAAATGTTTATAAAGCTTAATACCAATATGATGTGTGTGGTAGTTAAAAGGTGGTTTTCTCAAAACTACTTATAAACGTCGCCACTTTTGGTCCAATTCTTGCTTATTAAGTTGCTTCTCTCAATAACCATCACATATGAGGCAAAAGTGAGAAAGCGAGGAAAAGAATAGAAACATAAAAGACAATTTGAAGAGTTTGATTTTTGTACCGACATCAAACGACTTTATAGATCAAGGTATGAATACTTTATATATGAGAATTATCTATGTTTAAGATTTTGCATAATCGTATAATGAAGTGAGAGTTTACATGTGGTATCAGAGCATCTGGTTGTGAACTGTATGATTTTCCGTTACGTTTTTGGGTTCTAAAAATCGTCATGCTTTTTTGTTTCGACAAAACTGATGATTGTATATGTATATATACTGGGCAATCTTATTTTTTCAAGTATGAGAAATGTCTTTTTTTTCTCGGTGGTGTCACACTGTTAAGGATGATGAGTAACCAACATCACTGATGAAAGATGTGAGTTCATAGTCTGTGCTCATCGCTAGTAATGTTGCAGCGTCGAGGATGATGGTGAATTCACTGAGTCTGTGATATCATGCCTCGGTGATGATCCAGACGCTACCGATGACGGTGACATGTGTCGATGTTGGTGATGTCAGACATTGTCAGTCGTGATGTTACAATGTCCATGTCGTATGTTTACTATTTGCTTCCTTCCTCGATGTTACTGGTTATTTTTGGTAATGATAAACAGTTTGTGAACAGTTTTAATAGTATTAAACTATAAAAGATGAATGAATGTGAACAGTGTAATTATGTATGCATGAATAGTTATGTTAGTGTACATGAAACAGTGTTAATAGTATTAAAGAATAAAAGATGAATGAACATGAACAGTGTAATTATGCATGCAAAAACATTTATGTTAATGTACGTGAATTATATAATTAATTATAATTATCAACAGTACAATATATGCATGATAATGTGAATAGTAAAATAAAAAACGATGTGAAGTATATGCATGTTAACTTGTTTCTGGATTTTGACAAGCATCACTATTATCAAGATTAATAATAATTATGTACAATGTTTTGTATGCATGTACGTTAATAATAATGATTGGTAGTATGTTTATCACGTGATAATTGAATATTTAATATTTTACGCATCTATCAAATTTGGAACAATATTATTTTAGATTTGTGAATCACCAAAGTGATCAAATCTTTAGGATAATTAGTTCTAAGTTGACTAAAATTTTTCAATCACTCACTCATAAAATTGATGTTGTAAATGATGTTTATCTATGAGTAGATTGAAATTCATTATTATAAGAAATTTATGAATTACCCAAAGGATAATTGGTTATTCTTATAATTAATAAAATGATTGTTTCGTAATGTAAATGCGTTATTAGTTTTACTTAGGAAAAATCTATCAGACTGAGCTTGATGTCCGCATAGCAAACAACATCAAGTCAACTCTTCCCAAAACTGAAAGTGATAAAGAATTTATGAGTTTTGTGGAAGAGCACTCCCAAATGGTTGGTAAGTCTTTTATTGGGACATTAATGGGTACTTTGACCACCATGAAATTTGATGATTCTTGTACATTGAAATGACAAATATAGTAGCAAGACTTAAGTCTCTGGGAATGGAAGTGGATGAAAATTTCCTTGTATAGTTCATTTTGAACTCTTCACTGTCTGAGTATGGTTTGTTCCAAATGAGCTATAATACCATGAAAGATAAATGGAATTTGCATGAATTGCATAATATGTTGGCTTAGGAGGAAACAAGACTTAAGAATAAAAGAAATCATTCCATTCATTTTGTGAAATATCAAGGACCTAGTAAGAAAGTACATAAGAAACATGGAAAGGGGAAAGGACCATTGAAGACCAATGAGTCCTCTGTTAAGATCCAGAAGAAGGCAAACAATAAAAAAAGTCATTTTTGTGGAAAATCTAGAAACTTCCAGAAGGACTGTCCACTATGCAAGGCTTGTTTCGAAAAGAAAGGTAAACTTAAGGCTTATGTATGTTTTGAATCAAATTTAACCGAAGTTCCACATAATACTTGGTGGATTGATTCTGAATGTACAACTTATGTTTCTAATACTATGCAGGGATTCCTCACAATCCAAACCACAAACCCAAATGAGAAGTTTGTTTTCATAGGGAGTAGAGTAAAGGTTCTAGTGGAAGCACTGAGGACTTGCCGTTTAATCCTGAATATTGGACATCATTTATATTTATTTGAAACTCTTTATGTACCTAGTATTTCTAGGAATTTGATTTCTTTATCTAAACTTGATGTTAATGGAAACTGTTTTAAGTTTGGTAATCGATGTTTCAGATTGTTTAAGCATACTAGTGTGATTGGATCTAGTATACTTTGTATACTAGTATGATTGGATCTAGTATACTTTGTGATGGTTTATATAAATTGAATCTTGATAATTTATATGCTAAAATTCTTATGACCCTGCATCATAAAGTTGGAATTAAACATAGTTTAGTGAATAACTACTCTGCTTACTTATGGCATAACTGTTTAGGTCATATTTCTAAGGAAAAAATGGAAGGATTAGTAAAGAATGGAATTCTTCCAAATTTGGATTTTACTGTTCTTAATATTTGTGTAGATTGTATTAAAGGAAAGCAAACAAAACACACAAAGAAAGGTTCCACGAGAAGCACTCAGCTTCTTGAAATTGTACACACTGATATATGTAGACCTTTTGATGTTAATTCTTTCGGTAAAGAAAAGTACTTTATTACCTTTATTGATGATTATTCACGTTACGAATATGTCTATTTACTGCACTAGAAATCTCAAGCAGTGAATGCCTTAGAAATTTACATAATTAAAGTTAAAAGGCAACTAGAAAGAAAAGTGAAAATCATTAGGTTGATAAAGGTGGTGAGTATTACAGAAGATATGATGAAAATAGACAACATCTTAGTTCATTTGCTAAATTCCTAGAAAAGCATGACATATGTGCTCAATACACAATGCTAGGTACATCACAACAAAATGGTGTATTAGAAAGGCGTAATCGAACCTTAATGGGCATAGTTAGAATTATGTTAAGTAATGCATCTTTCCCTTATCATTATGGACGTATACCTTAAAAACTATCGTGTATTTGTTAAATAGGGTTCTTAGTAAGCCAGTTCCAAAGACATCTTTTGAACCGTGGACTGGTAGGAAACCTAGTCTAAGGCACCTGCATGTCTGGGGTTACCAGGCAGAAATAAGGAAACTAGAAGCAAGAACAATCAGTGGATATTTCATTGGTTATCAAAAAAAATCTAAAGGGTATAGATTTTATTGTCCTAACCCTAGTACAAGAATTGATGAAACTAGAAAAGCTAGGTTTATTGAGAATGGTGAAATTAGTGGGAGTGACATTTCATGAAATGTGGAAATTAAGGAAGTTAGAATACAAATCCCTTAGACTTATGTTCCCATTACTCAAATTGTTATTCCTCAAATTGTTGCACCACATAACAATCATGAAGAGCAACAAATACATGCTCCTAACATTCAACATGAACCTGTAATAGAAGAACCACATGAAATAGCATTAAGAAGATCCTAAAGAGAAATGAGATATGCTATTCCAAATGATTATGTGGTCTATCTACAAGAGTTGGAAGATGACTTAGGAATTAATGATGATCTGGTTTCATTTTCACAAGCCATTAATAGTGCTAATGCTAATAAATGGTTAGATGCAATGAAAGATGAGCTTAAATCCATGGAACATAATGGTATTTGGGACCTTGTAGAATTACTTGAAGGGTACAAGAGAGTTGGGTGTACATGGGTTTTTAAGACGAAGTGTGACTTGATTATAAGGCTAGACTTGTTGCCAAGGATTTTACTCAAAAAGATGACATTGACTATAAGGAAGCGTTCTCACCAATTTCCAAGAATGGTTCTCTCAAAATTATCATAGCACTAGTGACTCTTTATGACTTAGAGCTATATCAGATGGATGTGAAAATTGCCTTTCTAAATGGGAATTTAGAGGAAAATGTATATGTGGATCAACCAATAGGTTTTTCAGTTGAAGGGAAAGAACATATGGTGTGTAAACTGAAAAAGTTAATATATAAACTCAAGCAAGCTTCCCGCCAATGGTATCTTAAGTTTAATGATCCTATTGTTTCCTTTGGTTTTAAAGAAAACACTATTGATCGGTTTATATATCTGAAGGTTAGTGGGAGTAAGTTTATCATTTTGATTCTACATATTGATGACATCTTTCTCGCAACTAATAATATTGGTCTATTAAGTGAGACTAAGAAGTTTCTCTCTGACAACTTTGAAATGAAAGATATAGGAGAGGCAAACTATGTGATTGGAATAGAAATATTTCGGGATAGATCCGAAGGAGTATTAAATTTGTCTCAGAAAGCATATATTAATAAAGTTTTAGAGAGATTCATAGTGGATAAATGTTCAACATCTCCAGTTCAAATTCAGAAAGGAGGCAAATTTAATTTCATGCAATATCCAAAGAATGATATGGAACATAAACATATGAAAGGAATTCCTTATGCATATGTTGTTGGGAGTTTGATGTATGCTCAAGCGTGTACAAGGCCATACATTAGCTTTGTAGTTGGTATGCTTGGTAGATACCAAAGTAACCCAGGATTGGATCATTAGAAAGCTGCAAAGAAAGTCTTAAGATATTTACAAGGGACAAAAGATCACAGCTTACTTATAGGAGGTTCGATCATCTTGAAGTAATTGGATATTCAGATTCAGATTTTGCTAGTTGTGAGGATACTAGAAAATCTATATTTGGCTATGTATATCTTTTAGCTAGAGGAGCCATATCATGGAAGAGTGTAAAGTAGTCAATACTTGCTAGATCCACCATGGAAGCTGAATTTGTGGTGTGCTTTGAAACCATAGTTCAGACTAAGAGGTTGCGAAACTTATTTCAGGACTTGGAATAATCGAAAGTATTGCCAGGCTGTTGAAAATTTATTGTGATAATTCTATAACAGTTTTCTTTTTCTAAAAACGACAAGTATTCCAAAGGTGCAAAACATATGGAATCGAAATACTTTGTTGTTAAAGAAGAGGTTTAGAAACGTAGAGTATCAATTGAGCACATTACCACTAATCTTATGATTGCTTTTGACTAAAGGATTACCACCCAAAATGTTGGGACCCGATCCGGAAACCAGATCCCAACTGACGAAAAACGGAAGAACATCGAAAGAATCGAAAGCGAAGTGAATGGAACTAACGAAAATTCAAATCAGATCATATAGCGAAACAAAGCGAATGTAAATCGGAAGCAAATACGAAATCGAAACGGATCGAAGGCGGACAAATCAA
>JAOSBN010000007.1:2211511-2243300 GCA_027563595.1 Erythroxylum suave | reverse complement strand
TTTATTATTATGATTTTTGAAAATAGGGTTGATGTAAACTTGTAAACAGTAAACTGTACAGTATATAACTGTACAATCTATCAATGGACTATTTTGCAAATTTTAAAAATTTCAGGGACTATTTTATAAATATAAAAAATTGCCCGGTACGATATCCGGTATTGACCGGTACCGGTACAGTACCGTTCCAGAACTGAATCCGGTACCGAACCCGATACGGTATTCTCAACATTGGTTTCTATACTAAGCTACTTTAGTAACATCATACAAACATTCAACTTAGCACAGTGATCATTCTAGTAATCCCTATCATTCAATCAAGGTTCACATCAGATTAGTTTAGAAGGAAATCATGCATGGTCCACTTATTTCATTTTAGTTTAGAGCAAGACAAAAAAGGACCACACATATATCTTCTCATTTCTCTAGATCTCTACTGAAATAAAAGGGTTTACAATTTTTACCTGAGGGACATGACAGGACTTTCTCACTACTCATCATTCATAATAGCCTCATGATAGTTTACTGTAGATTGTAAAGGTCTTGGACAAGTTATTCGGGAAGACATAAAGATACTATAGAAGGAAGAAATCAGATGAACAACTTTACCTTAGAGATGTTCTTCCCTTCTGATTCATCTTTGTTGAGATGCAACTGCAGATCTCCAAAAGAAATAGAGTGGAGGAGTACGGGATCAAAAGCATTATTAAGGATAAGATGTAACAGTAGTGGAAGATGTGACTGTTACCTAGAAAGTGAGACCCATGACAAAGAGAAAGTTGGAGGTAATCATTAGTGGAAAGGGAAAGGTGATCTACCGTCAGTCATTCCAAAGGTTCGCCTCTATTTCCAAAAAGGAAGTGGTGAGGAAGAATCGAGAAAGTAGTGGGTTAGTATGCCCTAATTGTATAAGACGGTTGTTTACTTCGTTTCCATATGATGTCATTCACTCGTTGCTCAGACAAATTAGAAATTTCAAGTAGGTCTATTCCCAGGTGATATGTTGTTTCTTCTCTATTATTTTAATGAAATTATTTAATTTCTAAAAAAAGATATTAAGTGTTCACATCTTTTGATAATAAACGTATTAAAATTTATGCATATTTTGTTATAAGCTTTACATATATAGAAAATAACCCTAATATAAGCAATTCATTTAACTTGTTTATTTGTAAGAATTAAGAATTTAAGAGATATAAATTCTCTCTATCTATACCACTGATATAAATAAGAAACATAATAATGAGTTTAAGAGCCAAATAGTTATTTATAATCATCTTCTACCATAATTATAAATAAGATATGTTGAATTAAATTATTATGAGATTTTTTATATAATTTATCTCTATCATTAGATTTTTTACTTGATTTTTATATTTAAAACTAATTTATAAGGCTTATTCTTGAAAATTGAAACCTTTTTGTTTTTTTAATTTAAGAAATCAAACTATATAAGTTAGATTAATTTGTACATATCTAAAATTAATCTAGTACTAAGGTAATACTTGCGAGTGATTGACCTGACAAATGGAGTTGGATAAGGTCTCTCCCAATTCTTACAGTATCATTTTGTTTGACTAGTTGTAATAAGTTTCTCTCCTATTTCAAACAGTTATGTGTTAGGCCTTAAGTTCGCAGAATGGTGTGAAGAAGTCCCTGTAAGATTATGGTTTCATTAAAAACACTATCTCACTCAATTTAATTCACCATATCATGATGACGTATGATGAGTCACCAATATGACCTATGTCCAGAAGTTATACCTCCACTTGTTCCTTACTTTTCACACAACAAACATTCAAATTAGGTTTTAAGGTCTTCTAGACATCCATTTCCCTTTGTCTCTACTTCCAATATCATCAAAATTTAGACTATTTGAAGTTCTAATTCAAGAAAGAGGCACAAAACATCACAAGCTGCTCCAACACAAGGACAACATCAGATCACCATTGTTAATCTCAAATTCCAATATGATTCAACTAGAACTAGTCAGGGTCTCTTCTAGTAGTTTTTATCATTATGTCTTAGGTTTAATATCCAATTGGAATCACCCAATTTGGAGGCTTGTAGGCCAAGTTATACTTAAAACAATATGTTTGGTTCAATTGATCCGAGAACCAAATACAACATTCACTAAACATAATTCTTTCTCTTGTCATATTCATCCCTTAAATGCCTCCAAATTTATTATCTACTCTATGGAAAGTAAAAAAAAAAATCATCATTTATATTACGTAAATCTATCCCACTAAAAAGCCCAAAACAAGAAATTTATGTTAGCAAAACTTACCAATTTATCTTACAATCTCTTGGTATTTGATAATACCTACACTTGATCAAGATCTTCCCAATTTATGCTCCAAAAACATGAAAAATAGTAGCTGCACTCTTCTTCTCCTTCCTTGACCGAATGTCTATTTTTCTCTCTTGTTTTCTCCCTTTTGTTTGGTCTCTCACATTTGTGTTTAAATGAAGACAAAAGTCTTGCTTTATCCTTTTTAATGCTCATTTAATGGATTCCACCCTTCACCTTCCTATTGGTTATCTTCTAATGACTCATTCTTCCACTAACATCATGTAAAAAGACCAAATTACCCTTTATCGAATTTAATTCATCAAATAATTGAATTAAAATTTGAAAATATTTTATAACCATCTTACCATCAAATTTACCATGGAATACTCTCATTAGGGTCAATACTTATTGATTGAATGGTTTAAAAATTTCCGAATGAGTTCAAAATTATTAATACTCATTACTTTCCAAAAAGGTCATTTTAGTCCTAAACTTTCAAAACTCCCGAAATCCATCCTTTACCACTTATTTTTTATTCGTTTCAGCGTCACTAAACTCTAATATTTATTCTAGATATTTTTCATTATTTCAAGGTTGGGTCCCATTAAATTCACTATTCATTTGAAAATACTATTCACCGAACATGAAAATTTTTCAATGAAAGGAAAGTTTTGGGGTTTTACAATCACCTCTCTTTATACAAATTTCATCCTCAAAATTTAACTAAGCATACATGTTCAAAACAAGTAGCAATACAATGCACGCATTTGCTGCTTAGGCTCCCATGTAGCTTCCTCTATAGCGTGATTCCTCCACAGTACCTTAACATAATGAATGATCTTATTATGCAAAACTTGTTCACTACAGTTGAGGATTTGTACAGGTTCCTCCTCAAAAGTGAAATCTTCCTTTAGGTTCACCAAATGTTCAGTGATTACATGTGAAGGGTTCGTTAGGTACTTACGAAGTATAGACATATGGAAGACATTATGAATCCTCGCGAACTTATCTGGTAGCTTCAATCGATACGCCACTGGCCCAATTCTTTCTATGATCTTATATGGTCTCACATAATGCGGGCTTACCTTATTGCGTTTCCTAAATCTAAGCACACCTTTCCAAGGAGAAATCTTGAGAAATACTCTATCTCTATTTTCAAATTCAAGATTTCTACAAGGATTATCTGTATAGCTTTTCTGTTTATCCTGAGCTATCTTTAATCTGTTCTGAATAATTTGAATTTTATCTGTTGTCATCTACACAAGCTCGAGACCTACTAATTTCCTTTCACCAACTTCATCGTAACACACTGAAGTTCTGCATTTTCTTCCATAAAGAGGCTCATAAAGGATCATAACAATATTGGCCTGATAACTATTATTGTATGCAAACTTTATTAGTGTTAAGTGCGTGCCCAACTCCCCCTAAACTCCCTAAGCATATCCTTAAGTATATACCTCTCTGACTGTCCATCCATCTAGGGGTGAAAGGTAGCATTAAACTTCAAGCTTATACATAAGGATTTCTGTAAGTTGGGCCAAAATCTTGATATAAACCTAGGGTCACGGTTTGAGATAATAGAAATCGGTGTACCATAGAGTCTCACTATCTTGTCTGTATTTAACTGTGCTAACTTGTTTAAGGGATAATCATTCTTAATTGGAAGGAAATGTGCAGACTTTGTTAACTTGTCCACTATCACCCATATAGCATCGTATCCCTTTTGACTCCATGGAAGTCTGACTACGAAGTCTATAATAATCTTCTCCCACTTCCATTCTGAGATAGGGATGGGCTGCATTAATTCCGCAGGCTTCTGATATTATGCTTTTACTTGCTGATAGGTTAGACATTTATAAACAAATTCTACTATTTCCTTCTTCATCCCTCTCTACCAATAGTGTTATTTAAGAGTGTGGTGCATTTTCGTGCTACTTGGATGCATAACATAATTTGAGGAGTCAGCTTCCTCTAAGATCTCTTTCTTTAATTCTTTTACATCCGATACACATAATCTGCACCATTGTACCACTACACATAATCTTCCCCCCCTCATCAGTGTACCATCTTCCTTAATGGTAAGATCCACTCTCTGCCTAGTCTCAACTTCTGTCTTTAATTTCATCAACTATGGATCATGTTTCTACGCCTCTTTAATCTGATCCACTAAGATGGGATGAATGTGAAGTTAGCAATTAATGCCACTGAGTCTGTCATATCCAATCTCACTTCTAGAGACCTCATTTCAACTAGAAGTGGAAGATATATAGTCTTCAGTTGGGCTATCGAACTGGTAGGTCTCCTACTAAAGGTATCAGCCACTACATTGGCTTTTCTGGGAAAGTACTTTGTCATTCAATCATAATCTTTTATTAACTCTAACCACCACCTCTGCTTTATGTTCAGTTCCTTCTGGGTAAATAAATATTGTAGACTCTTGTGATATGTGAAAATCCTACAAGAAACATCATACAACTAAAGCCTCTATATTCTTAATGCAAAAACTACTGCTGCCAATTCTAAATCATAGCTAGGTAGTTTTGTTCATGCTTCTTCAATTTCCTAGAAGCATAGCCTACAACCTTATCATTATGCATGAGTACACACCCTCAACCCTATCTCGAGGCATTATTATCCACTACAAATCCATCAGTCCCTATTGGTAATGTAAGTACAGGAGTTGTCGTCAGCTTTTCTTTCAATTCATCAAAACTTCATTGACAAGCATCTGACTACTCAAACTTCTCTCTTTTCCCGTTAACTTAGTCAGTGGGCTTGCTATTCTAGAAAATCCTTCAACGAATTTCCCATAATAGCTTGCCAATCCAAGAAAGCTCTTTACTTCCATTATAGTGGTGGGAGGTCTCCAATTAGTAACAACTTCAATCTTTTGGGGATCTACATAAAGTGTAACAGCTTCAGTCTTTTGAGGATCCACACAAAGTCCCTTAGCTAAAATGACATAATCGAAGAAAGTAACCTTGTCAAACCAAAACTAGCACTTACTGAACTTAGCATATAACAGATGCTCTCATAGAGTTTGTAATACAATTCGAAGGTGTTCTACATGGTCCTCATGAATTCTTGAATACACCAATATGTCATCAATAAACACGATTACAAATTTATCTAGGTACTCTTGAAACATCTTATTCATCAAATCCATAAAAGCAGCTGGTGCATTCGTTAATCTAAAAGGCATAATTAAGAATTCATAATGCCGTACCTCGCCCTAAAGGAAGTTTTCGAAACATCCTCACTGCGGACTTGCAGTTAATGATAACTTGATCTTAGATCAATCTTTGCATACACCTTGGATCCCTGTAGTTGATCGAATAAATCATCAATCTTAAAGAGCATATATTGGTTGTGAACTGTCACTTTGTTTCGTTGTCTATAGTCGATACACTACCCTAAACTCCCATCCTTTTTTTTTCACGAATAGGACTAAAGCCCCCTATGGAGAAGTATTGAGTCTCACAAAACCTTTATCTAATAACTCCTCCATTTGCATTTTCAATTCCTTTAACTCCGCTAGAGCCATTCTGTACGGCGTAATTGAAATTGGTTGGGTTTTTGGTGACATATCTATCTCAAACTCTATTACCCTATCTGGGGATAATCTTAGAAGATCCTCCGAAAACACGTTTGGGAACTCTCTGACCACCGAAATATCTCCTAATTAAACCTCAGTATTATTCTGTTCAATCATGTAAGTTAGACATCCTTGGCATCCTTTAGAGACCATTTTACTGGCTACTATGGTAGTCACGATACTAATGGAAAGAACTTTCTGTATCTCACAAAATATCACCTTTGGTTTCCCTAATTAACTCAGCCTAACCTCCTTTTTAAAACAATCCACCATCGCTCGATTTGTGGATAACTAATCCATTTCGAGAATAACATCAAAATCTCATATATCCAATATGATAAGGTTTGTTGGGAATTCCTTACCCTCAATCAGTATTTACTATCTATGAACACTCTTTCAGCAAAGAGTAAGTTCCCAGCTGGAATTGAAACTACTACCCCAACATTTAATTACTGAGGCTCAACACTCAATTTTGTAGAAAAATCCATAGACATAAAAGAATGTGTAGCAACAGGATCCACTAAAGCATATGCATCATGATCAAAAACAGTAATCATGCTGGTGACTACCTCTGGTTTGGCATCAACCTCCTGCTGAGTGATCAAAAACTAGGGCTTATATACGGGGTCTACCTGCCTATCCTGCAGGGGCTGTTCCCTTACCCCCGGAACCTTTACCAGATCCAGTAAAACTTGACCCTCTGGTCTGAGAACCCTGACTGCCGTATCTGTAACCCCCTCTAGCTTGTGGAGGCGCTGAAGATCTAGCCATCGACCTCTCTGTGGTGACTAATTGCAGATAATCTTTGATAAGGTGACCCTCCTGCCCATAATGGAAGCAACCAGTCATATTCATCCGACATTAACTTAAATGTCTATTTCCACAAGTAGCATACTCTAGCACTGTGATCCTAGTATCACAGGAGTCTCTGAGTCTAATGGGTGGCCCAAAGGATCCCTGGATAGATGATTTGTCTCTGCTAAACCTCCTGCCACCACTCCATCTTAAGTTATTTTTCTTAGATGAACCCTGGGATGAACTAGTTGGTGCGATGCGCTTTTGTTTTGATCTTGAGCTCTGAGTGATTGCAATTGTATTTCTCTTCACTTTATTATAGCTTCAACTAATTCCTTGTAGTGTGTCAATGAAGCCCACGATAGGTGAATCCATAATCTAGGACTTAAACCAGTAGCAAACCTCTTGCACTTCTACTCTTCACTATCAACAATAAATGAAACACTTCTGACAAGTTCTGAAAATCTCTTCTTATAATCTGTCACTGATGTCGAACCTTGCTTTAGACGGAAGAACTCCTCTACCCTTGCGTCCTTATAACTCTGTGGGTAGAATTTGTTTATGAACTCTCTCTGAAATTCTGCCCAAGATAACGCATCCGAATGTCATCTCTCAGTGGCTTCCCAACAATCTTTAGCCTTGTCCTTGAGGAGGAAGGTGGAGAACACAACTCTCTGCTCATCTGTACATCCCACTACTCTGTATATTTTCATGACCTGATCTAACCATGTGAGTGTACTCTCGAGATCTCCACTCCTGTCAAAAGTTTTGGCACCCAATTTATAGACGCTCTCAATTGAGCATTCAGAAGCTTCCACACTTTCACGTGTCTACTGCATTGCTACGATAAGAATTTGAATAATTTGTTCTACATTAAAACTTAACTTGGTAGGTTCAGTCGGCCCTGACAATTGGGAATGTGGCTGGTTCGACAAAAATGCAAATGTGTAAAGCTTTCAGTTTATGAAATCATATGCATGTAAATGATAACATTTTGTTGGTCATCTCACTTTTAAAACAACGTAAAAACCTTAAACTAAAAAGGTGGCAACCCATTTTTAAAAATCAGGCTTTGATACCAACAATGACAAGCCCTTATCCTGAAATGACTAGGTGGCCCGCTCGACACCCTATGGTGACCCTTCAGTTGATACAGTTGTAAAGTTCTGTGGAGCTAAGCCTATTGCCCTTTTTACTAAAAAAGCCTTCACTTAACATTAAAAAGATATAAGCAGTGGAGTTTTTTATAAAAAAATTTATTAAAAACTTCGACAGCATAACCGCTGTATTTTGACCTACTCAAAATTTTCAAAAGTCCTGTGAAAGTGCATAAGACTTTTATAATCATCTCAAAATCCCCACTACAAATTTTGGACCTTAAGTTCATTCACAAGCAATCTCAATAATCACTTCACTAATCTTAAAAATAAACTCAGACATATTAATGTATTTAACTTTAAAGCATTCATATCATGCGTTCTTTACACAAAATATAGTCCAAAACATATTCATAAAGATGCTAATGTTCTCAAAAATATTTACAAGGCAAAGATGCCTACGTAATAACATGACTAGTCATGAGGTGGAGTCCCTATTACTGAAGCCCTTGATTATGAGCTTGGGAGGTTTCATTTAAAAACAAAGAAGAGAGTTTGAGCTAAACGAGCTCAATGAGTGTTAAATTTTCTATTCAAATTATAGTTAATTATTTAAACCTCCCTAAAACAAATTATCTCAATTTGTATAATTCAATATTTAATATAAAACATATATGCTTCTTGAAATCAAGTTTCTCAAATAATAAATAGTGTAAATGATTCATGATTATATGCAATCAAAAATTTTAAAATCTTATTGGCCTTTTGGACGCGAAGATTAAACTTAATAAAGTTGATTTTGCCAAGTAGTTTTTTTGTAGGTGTTGGGTGACAATTACCAATCTGTAAGAGGAGAGGCGCCAAAAAAGATGGACGAAGCAATAAACGAAAGGAGAATGTCTGATTTTCTTTTTTTCTAAACTAGAAAGGAACCTAATTAAAGTATAGGCAAAAATATAAATCCTGTTTATATAATGGTTACAAAATAAATAAAAATTGAAAAAATAAAGATAAGATAATCCCAAAGCATATTCTGTCAAAGGTAAATAAAGAGATGATCCTTTTGAAATTTAGAGAAGTGTTATTCTAAGCCCACCATGCTTTGCAGCTTAAAGTGAAGATCAAAATGATTCTAATGGCTCGAGAACCAGATACTAGTATTGCTTATCTCTTCAAACATCTTAATTAGTTAGCAGAATTCATATATGCCCCATTGATTATACGTGTCCATGTGTTCTGAATCCGCATTCTGTCACTCACTATCTTAGTGATCAGTTAATATGCTTGGTACTAATAAACTCATCACTTGGCACTTGCATGGTTCGGATCATCTGTTATGTTAGTATGTTTCTATTCTGTATCATGAATGTCTGTTTATTTATTTTCTGTGGATAGATAGTTTATTTATTTTCTGTGGATAGATACTTAAGAAATAAAATAGGAATAGTAACAGAATAACGATAACAAGGTCTGTTCACACATGTTACAGTGAAAGTCCTATCCTGAGCAACAACAAGCAGAAAAACTTGGTGGATGTGAATTAAAGTTGGCGGGGGGAATGGAGAAGGTGGATTGGTTTGCTTATGTAAACCTGGGTCTCATGTGCCTGACAGATTGCAACAATACGTATCTGTATTCCTGTCATAATATAAAAGAGGATGAATAAAGTATTGAAAAGGCACCGCCAACCAGTAGTGCTGAAAGTTAGGAAATAAAGGTAAAAAACTTGTGGATAGGATATAAAATGTCGATGAACGGGAGATCTTTGCGTAGATCTTCTATGTTGGATAACGATTTTATTTATGGGATTTTTACATCTGTTCTTTTATGATGAGAACAAAAGGAAATAAAAGCTTAAGTTTCACTAGGAAATAATAATCTCATCACTACTACCCAACACAAATCGGAGCACCTACTGCATCATCGTCGTCGTCGTTATCTTTCGTAGCCTATCTCATCCTTTCCCTATATCGACACAGCCTTGTATATGAAAACCTGAATTAGCGCCACCAGCACCAGACACCTGCATCCACTGCATCAAACCAGTCCCACTTCCACCACGTTCAATTGAATACGGCGCCTAAACACCATCTGGAGGTTGTTTCTGTTGCACTTCTTGTGGTTTCTTTCTCTTCTTCTTCTCATAAGCAATCCCTCTAGCCTTAGCCTGCTCATCTCTCACTTCCTTAAGATACAGCCTCACGGCACGTGCACCAAAGGGGTTGGTCTCTGGTGACCCACCGCTCTCTTCAAACGCCGCCCTCAGCCTCCCGATGAGCGCGTCAAGGCTCCCCCATGCCTGCTTCAAAGGACAAAGGCAGGGTGCAGGCTGTTGCGGGTCGCCAAAAAATTCACAACTTTGGTTGTGCACCTTGGTCTTGCCAAACTGATCCAGATGCCTCATAAACTCGAGGACGTTGGCTCCACTGCAGCGAGACAGAGACAGAGGTGGCCGGTGATTTCTCAGGTACTCCTGGAACGCGTTCCAGTCACGTCGTTTCTGTGATTCATAGCGACTTAACCGCAATAACTGTGGTGGCAGCTGCTGTGGTGGTGGTAGCATGATTTGCTGATGGTAGGGGTGGTTAACGCAACTCCGTGAAGAATCATCACTTGCAGATTCACATACGGCTGCGGCAGCGGCAGCGATTGCGGCGGCCGACATGGTAACTTGTATAGTAATGGTGATTATCGACAGAAAATATGACTTGGGGTTGGCTGGTAAAGGTTCAAATCAGCAGTAAAAGAGCTCTATTGAATTGGTGAGTCCATGGCATAGCTCAGAGGAGTGGGAAGATCATGCTCATATATAATTGAAGAAGATGCGATGGGGTACTGTAGTGTGGGGACTTGTGGTAATGGGTGGATACGAGTGGACGACAAGAAAGTAGGGCCCATGCAAAAGAAATCCAAGTCGCAAATGTATTTGTGATGGTGATGAGATGAAAGGTAGCTTACTGAAATTTCCATTTCCATTTATATGGTCTCTTCTCAAACGTCACGTCAGTATTTAAATGAATCTTCACATCTCGTCAGTTCAGTCTCGGTGGGTTACAGCACTTGTGTGCTTGTTAGTGTTAATATATGTGGCCAGGAGGAAACACATTCACCCACCAATTTATAGGGCCTGCAAGAGCACAGTTTACTCCATTGTTGATGCCGCAAATAAAAGAACACGAGTACGGTTGCCTGTATACACAACACATCGCATCAAATATAATTCTATAACGACAAAGAGTTGTATGCATGCATGGCCCATGTACGCTCTCATGGTGTTACTGATAAGATCTTCGTACAGAGAAACAAACCTCCATGTTTTTACCTTTCTGACGCGACCAACGCTTTGCTCAGTTTCATGTATGTTTCCCTCGTCACTCAATTGATTCTCAAGATCTCTCTCTCGACAATTTCAAAAATTCAATTTTATATGGAAGAAGTAATGATAGTTTAAAGATAAATATCACCTTTATTTCATTTTTTACTGCCTTTTCCACAGTTAGGAACATGCATTTTCAGGAATTGTTATCCTCCTGCTTTGTATTGTCTTGCTTTCATATCTAAAGCACCTAACTAATAGTGACCTACCATACTGATTGACGAAGTAACTGTGATGGGGCTGAAGACTGGACATCTACCGACAAAAGGTTGGCATGAGTTATTCTCCGTTGAGCTGTTCCACCCGGTAAGTCCAAATTAATCTGTTTGGTTGGTGCACCAACAAAAAGTTGGCGTTGATGTCTTTACAACAAGACCATCATATCTATAATTATTCAGCAAAGCACAATAACTAAAATTCTTGCATCTGAAAGCAAAGGAGAAATCTTAATTGAAATTTTGTTTATATCTATATATACGTAAGTCACGTACATATCATATGCAACGAGACCTTAGTTACGTATCTCGTATCGAATATGAAAGGGCAATAAATGAAGAAATGTGAAAAATGCCTAATTTCGATTTTATAACTTCAATCGAACTTTTTGAAGCGGAAACGAGCACGAATTAATTGTCGTCTTCATAGAAACTGCTCACGGGAACGCAGTCAAGTCTTTCTACATTTTTTCAAAATGTAAGCTCTCTTAACGTGTCAGAAAATCCTTATGCTTACTGATAATTTGAGTAACTCTAGGAGACCTTAATTTTTATATGTAACATCCATATCGAGCTTCTCCATCACAGACCTAATATGGGTCTGGTCCACATTGATCGGGATCTATTTTTCATCTAGTCTTCGACTCATTGACTTAGATCATTTATTGAGCCACTTTACTATCTTTATCGGGATCCAATTACATAACTTAACCAATAAGTTATTGAAAATTGAAAAATGCAATTAAATTTTGTTCAACCTTATGGGAAATATAAAAAAAATTCAACATTCTACCCATTGGACAATACTTAATTGCAGTGTTACTCAAGTTTAAAACAGTTTAAAAACTCAGTTAAGCTACATTATTGTCTTAGTTTATTAGGTTTGAAAACAAAACATTTGATCCAAAGATAACAAAAGCCCATCATTCCATCTTCCAAGGCTTTCGATACCAAAAAGTATCAAATATATATGTCATATGTGACACAGATCTAATACAATCACTCATATCTAATACTTCACTAACATGAATAGGAAAATGGAGTGTGACAAACTAAGATAATATCTATATGATCTAAATTATATCATCTTTGTTTGTATGTCTCGATTTCTCCAACTTTATTTTAAATTGCATTAGAAAAATCATGTTTTCTCTCACTGAATGCTAAACAGTATAAGAAAAAACTTGTTTCTTCTCACCAAATGCTAAACTGCATTAGAGAAACCTTCATGTTCTCTAACTGAATGCTAAATTGCATTAGAGAGGGATTAAAACTTATATCTCCCAATGTCATGTCAAAATTCACGGATATCTGTATAAAACTGTATGCATCTAAATGACATAGGCTCGAGGTCAATCTGTATATATGCCCGATGACCTCTAAAATTGCGTAAGATCGACACAGGTCTTAAGACTTTCATAGATGTTATGATAATGTATGATAATATGTATTACTGAGGATAAATGAAGATCATCTTTATTGATGAACCACCATACTGTCATAATACATCAAATGTGTAAATTTACAAATGTACATAGAGCAAACATAACGATCCCCTATCTAACAATGTCTATGGACTTTAAACACCTATAATGTATACTTGTCTCACAATCGCAAGTGGAAGAAGTCCTTTAGTTAAAGGATTGGCTAACATTTCCTTAGTCCTTAAATGCCCCAAACTTTAATGTCACCTTTTCGCATCAACTCCTTTATCGTCAAGAATTTGACCTCCAAATGCTAAGACTCTGTGATATTCTTTGTTGTTTTTAAATAACATAGTAGCAAGATTATCATAGTGCAACTGAATGGGTCTAGCCACTGAATCAACCACACATAACTTAGATATCAAGTTTTTGAGCTAAACCATCTGTGAAGCAACCCATAGAATGCACTTTGCATGCATGGTCGAGGAAATCACCTGTGGCTACTTGACACTCTTCCACAACATTGTACCATCTGTAAATATAAAAAATGTAACCTTTAGTGGACTTTCAATCATCCAAGCACATAATTTAAATCTGAATCTGAATTCCTTATGAGGTTCAAACTGTTGAGTTTTCTATATGTCAATGTATAATCCTTCGCTCCTTTTAAGCATCTCAACACTCAGTTAACTGTATTCCAATGGTCAGTACCTAGGTTAACCAGATATTGACCAAACAGTTTAACAGCAAATGCAATGTCCCACCTAGTACTTTGATAAGGGAGGCCCATCCTCAGCTAGAGGTGGCTCAATAGGCCAGCCTCCTAATCCAGTACGAGTTTATGGCAAAAGGAAGGATAAAGCCAAAATATAGGGTAACTAACTCCTGCAAAAGTGGATCATGGAAAACAAACTATAAATATAGAGTATAGAGGAGGAAAAGGCTATCTTTTGCTATTGTAAGAATTCATCAGCTATTAGCTGGGAGGAAGTAATTCCTTTGTCTCTAGTCCCTTCGATTGTTTGCTTGAGCTACGTGTTTCCACAAGTGCACTCTATTTATTTTTCTTTCCCATCCTTCTTTATCAATAAAGATCTCTTATTCCATTGTCGAGATTGTGTCTTTTTTTCAATACTCCTAACTTTATCAATTGGTGTGGTGAGCGTGTTTGACTTGCCATGACTACTACTCGTTATGAGTCTTGGCTTGATATGGTGGAGAGGAGTATCCACTCTCTAGAGCAGCGTTTTGAGCAACTTAGGTCATCAGTGCCTCAAACCCAACAACTTCATGATATTAAAACGATGTTAGCTATGGCCTTAAAGGGGAAGTCGACGGAGGAGGTTACAAGTGGTAGCCCTAATGGTGCGATAGATTACATATCTTCTGGTACTCCTATTGCTGCCAAACCGGTGTTGAAGGTTATTGTTTTAGTAGATATTCAGATCTCGGCTAAAAAGACTGAACTTCCTAATTTTAATGGGCATGATCCACTCAGCTGGTTTAGAGGTGCTGAGTAATATTTTCAGATCCAGTATACACCCGATGATCTTAAGGTGACTCTCGCTCTCATTTGCAGGGAGGGTCATGTGTTACACTGGATGACTTGGCTTAATGAACGTCATCCTCTATTTACATGGGATGATGTGCGTTGGGAAGTTCTTGCGCGATTTAGTGACGCATTGTTTTGGGCCTTGGCTGTTGTTAAATTGGCCATCATTATGGATGATTATATTAAAGAGTTCGTCACATGAACTGCTCAGGTGACTGATTGGCTCGAAGCTTGGGCTTGTATTCAATCCCATGAGGTCAAGAACCTCTATCGTATGATAAACTTAGCCTATGAGGTGGAAATTGAGATAGCCACCTTATCCTTGCCCCGGTCCAATTCTCACAAGGATTCTTTTGGTCTAGGTCTTAAATCCTATACAATGGCAGGCCTTTCTTCTCCTATCTCGACTTTAGTTCAGCCTGCTGGCCCAAAAGCCATTATAGGAGTGACCATTCCTCTCTTATCAAGCCCATTTGGCTTTTCAATAAAGCACACTAATACTGTCATGCCACCGACTCATCCTCTTTGTTCTCAACCCACCCAGTTAACAAATACTACATGTTGGGTTCGTCATTATTCTCAAAAAGAATGTCAAGACCTCCGCACTCGAGGTCTTCGTTTTCTCTACCAGTAGCCTTTTCACCCTCTTCATTATTGTCAAGACAAGTCTGTTTACACGATTATTTTAAGCGATTTTGATGAGGAGTCAACTCTTAAACCACCGGTTGTGTCAAGTGATCTGATTGAGTCCCCAACCCTCGAAGTCTTGCCGGATAATCCACAGGTGATGCAGTTGGAACTTCCTTGTTTTACTATAGATTTTCCATCTCGTAGTCACACTGTGTAGGTATGTGGTAAAATTTCTAGAGTAGAAGTGATTGTGATGATTTATAGTGGTGCAAGCCATTGTTTTATGGCTAAACAAATTGCTGATACGTTGGGATTGTTTATTTCTCCTACTATTCGCACGGGTGTCAAGTTCGGAGAAGGGCAATTTTGTGATACTTAAGATCTTTGTCAGAGTGTTCAGTTGCAACTTGGGTTGATTGAATGCCACATCGACTATTATTTATTTCCATTGGGTGGTGTTGATCTCATTTTGGGCATTTCTTGGGTAAAGACTTTAGGTGATGTCCAAGTTAATTGGTCTCGCATGTCGATGGTGTTTCTTTATGCAAGCGCCATGTGGAAAATTTGGGTGATCCTTCTCTTATGATAGCCCCAACTTCTTTTCGTTCTTTATATAAATCAAACATTGTTGATTTTGGGGTGGTGTGCTAGCTTAATGGTTATTCTTCTAGTCAACTAAGTCTCGGTGCTATGGAAAATTCTTATCCTTATGATCTATTTGATTTATTGAATGAATATGCTATGGTTTTTTCTGAATCTTTGGCGTGAGATTGAGCATAGTATTCCTTTGGAACTGGGTGTTTTTGTAGTTAGTGTTCGACCATACCATTATAGCCATCTCCAAAAAGATGAAATTGAGAGGCAGGTTGCGAATATGTTAACATCTGACCTTATTCAACAGACCAATGCACCATTTTCTTGTCCGGTTCCCCTTGTCACAAGTATCCTTTTCCTGTTATCCAAGAGCTACTTGATGAATTGCACGACGTGAAGTATTTCTCCAAAGTTGATTTATGATCAGGCTATCACCAAATTCAGGTTAGGGAGGAGGATATTCTAAAAATGACCTTCTGTACACACTCTGGCCACTAGGAATTTCGGGTAATGCCTTTTGGCTTGAAAAATGCTCCAGCCATATTTCAAGTCGTTATGAATGATTTATTTCATTTAGGATTACGGTGATATGTTCTTGTTTTTTTTAAAGACATCCTTATTTATAGCACAAGTTGGAATTCTCATATAGAGCATTTGGAATTGGTGTTGGAGAAATTATGAAGGAATTCTTTAATGGGTAATAAAAAAAAGATTCTCTTTGGTCAGACTTAAATTGAGTACTTAGGCCATGTGATATCTTTCCAAGGCGTGGCCATAGACCTCGACATAGTTTCTAGTATTCTGCAATGGCCCATTCCCAAGTTCGTCCGTGAAGTTTGTGCCTTTTTGGGTCTTACGGACTATTATAATAGATTTATCAAAGGGTATGGTTATCTCTCAAAGCCCTTTTCTGACTTACTCAAGAACGAAAATGCTGGTCCTTTTTATTATTCTTCTATTGTCCAACAATCTTTTCTTTCCTTACAACAGGCTATGACTTCTGTGCCTATTTTGGCTATGCCAAATTTTGTTAAGCCATTTTTTCTTGAATGTGATGCATCGGGAGGTGGGATTGGAGCTGTTTTGATGCAGGATGCACAACGAATTACTTTTTATAGCAAATCTTTGGCTGCTCACAATCTTTCCAAGCCAATATATGAGAAAGAGTTAATGGCGTTGGTGACAGCTATTCGCCATTTGCGACCATATCTTATTAGTCACAAGTTTCTAGTGTGTACAGATCATCGAAGCTTACAACATTTATTACAACAACCTATTACTACTCCGGCTCAACAGAATTGGGTAGCCAAACTTTTAGGCTACGAGTTCGACATTGAATACAAACAGGGTTCTTTAAATCATGCTACTGAAGCATTATCCCGCCGCCTTGAGGAGGTTTCCTTCTCTAGCCTTTCCTTGCCACAGTGGGTAAATTGGTTAGCCTTAGATTCTAAAATGAACCGAGATGCAGCTTACAAGAAAATAAAGGTCAAGATTCTCGCGAATGCTGCCGCCTATCCAAATTATAGATTGGTGAATGATCGCCTATTTTTCAAAGGTCGACTGCTTATTCTTGCCTCATCAACTTAGATTTCGTAGCTTCTCCAAGAGTTTAACACTACCCCACAGGGTGGCCATTCTAGTGCCTATTGTACCTATAAACGTTTATCTGCTACCGTACATCGGTTGGGTGTGATGAAATAGGTACAATGATTTGTGACAGATTGTATAATATGTCAACGTAACAAATATAAAACCTTGTCTCCCATGAGACTCCTACAATCCCTTTCGATTCCATCACAAATTTGGGGGATATGTCTATGGACTTCATTACTGGTCTTCCATGTTCTTAAGGTTTTGACTGCATTTTTGTTGTGGTTAACAGGTTGAGCAAATATTCTCACTTCCTTGGGTTACGCGATCCTTTTACCGCGCTCACGGTAGCTAAATTATTCGCTAAGTTGTGCATTTGCACGATATACATGGTTCGACTATTAGTGACCTTGATTCCATCTTTCTAAGTTGTTTTTGGATTGAATTATTGGGCAGCTGGGACACGATCTTGAAGATGAGCACCACTTTTCATCCGGAGACCGATGGTCAAACGTAGGTTCTTAATCGATGCTTAAAAACTATCTACGTTGTTTCTCTTCCGAGCAGCCTAAGGATTGGGGATGTTTGTAATGCCCCAATATATACCCTGGAAGTATTATATTATATCTACAGTGCATTAAAAACTGAACATAATGAATTAAGTACATCTTAGTAAGAGATGTAAAGATACCTAACGTAAAAGACAAGGGTAAATGGATAATTTGTTCACTTTGGCATGGACATACATACTTAGACGTGAAATATTTATGAAAATTTATGATATGTTTCCTTAAATTTATGAATATTTTGTAAGGGAATTCGGAACTTGATAGTATGTATTAATACAAGTGTTACGAGATTTGAACTGGCATGAATATGTGTTAAGATGATGAGAATTCAATGGTGGAAAAATGACGGTTATATGATAAATCTAGGAAGGATACTGAACAAACTTTGGTAGTTTAGCCATATCTTGACCTGTAGACATTAAAATGGGATTATTTTAAATTCAGTTGAAACTAGATGCATTTATCTACAACTTTCATGAAGGAATTGAATTCTGATTCTGCCTTTAAGATTTTTGAATTCTAGTTTGAAGTTGAGTTCTTGGTTCTGTCCTTGTTTTTAAACAGCCTGTAGTTTTTAGGGTATAACTCTCTATATAATTAACCAAATTGTATGAAATTTATGTCATTAGAAAATTAGGACATAGGGGAATGAATAATTGATAACATCATAGGAAAATATAGGAATTAAAGGAAGAAGAAGGACCAATATGCAATTTTCCTAAATTCAACTCTTGGACCAATAAGATTAAAGCAGGTGTGTCCAATGGAATCGTAACACATGGTCCAATAGAATTATAATACATGGTCCAATAGAATTATAACACATGGTCCAATAGAATTGTAACACATGGTTCAATAGCATTGCAACATATGGTCTAATAGAATTGTAACATATGAACCAATAGAATTATAACACATACTCCAATACGATTATGACATATGGACCAATGAGATTGAAACATGTGTCTAAGACAAGAAAATTCATGAAAAGGCATATGGAGAGGGGAGATGGAAGAAAATTGGATGGCTTATCTTCATGATTTTCTCCTCTCCATTTCACCTTCTTCATCCCATCATTTTTCACTTGGTGATTCAAGCAAAGCCAAAGAGAAAGGGAAGGAAAAGCATTAGAAGAACTACTTTGCCAATTTTAACGTTTGGGAGTTCACTTAGTTTATTTCTGTATTTTTGTATGATTGAATTAATAGAAAGATTCATTTGGATGAGGAATTATTATTGGGATGTTGTTTTGTTGTTATTTTGATGTTATCTTGGATAGAATTGGTTCAATATAACAAAAGAGTATTGTGTAGTTGAATTATGTCTACGGTTTAGTTTAGTCAGACACATTCTGATTATGTGAAATATGACAGTGATTAATTTTATTGAGATATTATGAATGGCAAAAAAGTAACGACTAACATAGTTGACTGAACAGTACAGATTATTGAGGAAAGAAATCTCTTGTATAAAAATTTCACTGAATTATACCATATAAATCAAAATTTTCATTTATAGGAACGAATGAGCATTCGGATAAGTATGAGACTCAGGCACAAGAAGTTGAATATACTATAGAGAGTGCATGTACTTTGTTTGTTGTAAAGTATCCAAACTTTGTTATTGGGTTCTTGACTATGAGATGACACTATTGCTATTGTTAGAAGGACTTTGATCCACAAAGTATTCTATACCAGAATGTTCAGCAGGTACAAGTCAAATTCAAAGTATTTGTACAACAGTTATCAGACTAGTATGATAACTTATTAGTTAGCCCTTCAATATCCTCAGCTGCTCTTGTCAAGTATAAATTTTGAGGATGAAATTCTTTTTAAAGGGGAGAGAAAATGTATCGCCCTAACATATACCCCGGAAGTATTATAGCATGTCTAGAGTGCATTAAAAAGAGAACATAATGAATTAAGTACATCTTAGTAAGAGATGTAAAGGTACCTAACGTAAAAGACAAGGGTAAATGGTTAATTTGTTCACTTTGATATGGACATACATACTTAGACGCGAAATATGTATGGAAATTTTTGATATGTTTCCTTGAATTTATGAATATTATGTAAGGGAATTCTGAACTTGATAGTATGTATTAATACGAGTGTTATGAGATTTGAATTGGCATGAATATGTGTTAAGATGATGAGAATTGAATGATGGAAAAATGATGGTTGTATGACAATTCTGGGTTGGCTACTGAACAAACTTCAGTAGTTCAAGCATATCTTGACCTGTAGACATCCAAATGGGATGATTTAAAATTCATATGAAATTAGATACATTTATCTACAACTTTCATGTAGGAAGAAAAATTTATTTCTGTCACTAAGGGTTTTGAAATTTAGCTTGAAGTTGTGTTCTGGGTGTTGTCCACGGTTGAGAATAGTATGTAGTATTTTGGGTATAAATCATTAAATAATGAACCAAATTAAATGATTTTTGTTTCTTTTGAAACTAAATACATAGAGGAAATTGTTTTAGAAGACCATAATGTCTGAAAATGTCATTTTCTAGGTAATAATAGCCATACAAAACTAATCTAAAAATCTATCATGTGAAAATAGTTGTTTGAAGGTTTCGAGTCACTTATCTCATAATTGTGTTAAAGGATTAGGAAGGTGGAAAAAATGGGCTTTTGTGCAATTGATGAACTATATAAGGTTCATTTAATTTATTTGGTAAAATAGGACTTAAATGGACTTGTCAAAGGTGTGTTTGCACTTAAATTATTATCCAACGTAATTGAGTAGTAGTTAGTTTAAGTATGCATTGTTATTGGAGATGATAATATAAAGGATGTATGGTTTAATAATGTTGAATTGGTTAGTGTGATCATGAATGAATGAGTTCCTAAGGCTTATGAATTACCAATTGAAGATGGATGTTTATGAGTTGGGAATTTTTGCGATAATATTGTGACAATATCGGACCATTAGTTGTCCAAGGAGTTTGATAGTTGGGGTTGTATTGGAAGTGCTTTCTAATTGTGTGCATATATATAATGTGAGATGACTCAACATTTCTATTGATGCATAATTGTACATATTTGTATTTATAAGGTATGTTGTGTTTGATCAAATGTCAATGAATAAGTTCATTTGGACCAAAATAAAATAAAGACATAAGTTGTTCTTCATCTTTTGCATAAAATTCTAAAATCTAAAATAGTTTGTTTTAAAACTGTTGAGTCCTAATCATGGGTAAACAGGCATGTCTATAAGGGTTAGCAGCTGCTTCTGTAATTAGACACTAAGGTGTCTTCTGTAACTAAATACTAAGGTGTCTTCTTTACCAGACACTCCGGTGTCTTCTGATTTTAAACACTTCTGTGTCTTCTATTTCAGATGCCAAACATCGTATCTTTTGTTCTGATATCGTTACACACTTCTGTAAAAAGGATTAGTAGGCTAATTTGTTTTGTACTCTGTTTTAAAATAACTAAGTTCTGTTATGATATAATATACAAATAAGTTCTGTTCTGGTACTTTAAAGTTCAGTTCTGAAATTTGGATATTATGTTATGATACTTGTAAGTTTTGCTCTAATATATCCTGTTATGATTTGGCATATTTTGTTTAGAGATATATATTGATTGGTTGCACTTTTATATGCACAAATAAAAATTGTTTGAAATGTGATCTGATTCTGTATATATAAATGTTAGACGATTGTTAGAAAGCAGTCGCCAAATCATATTTTGTTTAGTTATTTCCTATTACGATTTATGCTTAGCACGGTGGTTTGGCCTCCGAGTAGGTTCTGATAAGAAGGTTTAAAGATTGGGACACAGATAACCGCAATGGCCTAAGAAAGATGTGTTTTATTTTAGACAAGATGTACATTTGAGTTTGCTTTTATAGTTATTGTCTTGTATTTTGATGTAAATTGTTTATAATAACATTAATACAATTTGGTTTTGGATTTGAGGCTTGTATATAATAAGTACCATATATTTATTATGTTCTGAATATGATCCAATCAATAATGAATGAAATGTTGTTGCTTGAGTTTCTGAAAATGCATTTGGTACATTTTGGTTTACTTTGATCCTATTATATGTAGCATCCATGTATCCTTTTAGGGGGTATGTGGGTGTTACAACGTTGGCTTCATTGGGCTAACTATTGGTATAATACCAATTATCATGGGGCTGCTAAGTGTTCACCTTTCGAGTTAGTATATGGATGTCCACTACTTGTTCTTATTCAATTTCTTCTAAGAGACTTCCTTGTGGCTGTAGTTGTTGAAGCCCAAGCTGATCGAGCAGATTTCCTGAAACAGTTGTAATATAATCTACAATGCGCTCAATCTATCATGGTAAAAGCTACTAACAAGCATCGACGAGTAGTTGAATTTACTGTAAGAGATTTTGTTTTTCTCAAGTTGCGCCCCCATCAACAATCCTCACTTTCCACACAGGTATATAGGAAATTAAGCCCATTTTATTATAGACCATTCACCATTTTGTAGAAAATTGGTACTGTAGCCTACTGCCTGGACTTACCTCCTTCAGCTAAGGTACATCCTGTTTTCCACATGTCTCAACTGAAACGTGCATCTGGTAACCATCCTATCACATATATTTGTCCTGATAACTTAATAACTGCTGATGGGTTATTTATTCCCGAACAAATTCTTAATTTTAAGTCCTTGGGATCATCTAAAGTTCCATGTCACCAATTTCTTGTCAAATGGGAAGGTCGCACTTCTGATGATGCATCATGGCTCTCTTGTGTGGATTATCGAGGGCAATTTCCTACCTAAGACCTTGTGGGTAAGGTTTGTTTTTAGGGGGAAGGTATTAATAAGGGAGGCTCATCCTCAGCTATAGGTGGCACAGTGCGCCAGCCTCCTAATCCAATACAAGTTTATAGCAGAAGGAAGGATAAAGCCAAAAAACAGGGTAACTAATTCTGGTAGAAGCGGATTATAGAAAACAAACTATAAATATAAATTATAGGGGAGGAAAAGGGTATCTTTTGTTATTGGAAGAATTCATCGGCTATTAGCTAAGAGAAAGTAATTCTTTAGTCTTTAGTCCCTTCAATTGTTTGCTTGAGCCGCATATCTCCACAAGCACACTCTATTTTTTTTCCAACCTTCTTTATTAGTAAAGATCTCTTATTCCATTATCGGGATTGTGTCTTTTTCTTTCAATACTCCTAACTTGACCATACTTACCTAAGCATACTTCAAGCTATCAACCGTACCAGTTTTAGGAACATTCCTCATAGCCTCTCTGTTTTCTTTATTCATTAGACACTGTGCCAAAGATAATCCCTCACTATGAGAGATAGGTGCTATGACAGGTTTACAGCCAACGGTATTAAACCTTTGTAACACTTACTCAATGTATGCACTTTATGAAAGGCCTAATGAGTTTTAAGATCTGTCCCGGTAAATCTCTATACCTAAGACAAAAGATTTTTCACCAAGGTCCTTCATGTCAAAGTACTTGGCCAAAAGTTTACTTAACTTTATGCAATATGGTTAAGTCATTTGACACAAGCAATATATCATCCACATACAATAGTAGCAAGATAACTTTGTTCCCCCTAACCTTATAGTATAAGCATCTTTAAATTTTATTTTCCATGAAGTCGAAAGAGGTCAAACCTCATCAAATGTAAGATATTACTTTCAAGAGGTTTAATGTAAACCATATATTGATTTGCTTAACAAGCAAACCATGTCAGTTCCATCTAGATCTTGAAATCCTTCAGATTGCTCCATATAGACCTCTTTACAGAGGTCTTTATTCAGGAAGGAGGTTTTGATAGCCATCTATTGTAACTTTATATGATTATAAACCACAATTGTCATAATCACTCAAAATATATCTTACGAGGCCACGAGAGAAAAGGTAACATTAAAGTCAACCTTTTTCCTTGAGTCAACTATCAAATAACTGAGTGAGACCATAATTCGCTAAACACTATCCCGAAATCCTTTAGGGTTTTAAACTTATTTACAAATAACGGATTTGTAATTCTACTGTAAATTAACTAGCTCCCAAACCTTACTATACTTTATGGATTGCAACTCATCACAAATATGTATTGGGTTCAAAAACAACTTCTGTATAATTAACTGCATCTGCAATATGTTTGACATCATTGACTTGTTCACCAAATAAACTATATATCCAGATGGTATAGAAGGTCGTCTCACTCTCATGGATCTACACAACTGCATTAGATCTTGTACCCCTAAGAACCTCTGTGTGTACAAGTATGATTTCCTATTCCTTGACAGGCACAGTATGAAGAACTAGATCTACCAGATCTAACTGTATGAGTCATGGATACATAATAACTGTAGTATACACCTTGCTATCATATTAAGGGTCAAAAGGCTCACCATCATCATAGATATCAAATTCCAGAAACTTAACTGTTTTTTATTCCATTAGTATGGTCCCTCCTCCTTCTACAGTAAAATAAGTAGCCTTTAGAGTAGTCAAGATATCTAACTGAATAGTAATAAACATAAAGAGCATGCAATTTGTCTTTATAAGGATTATATTACCTTAATAGGGCAATCCTATACACAAATGTGTGCAAGGCTAGTTTTCCACATTTCTAGATAATCAATAGATCAGTCATATTCTGCATTGACTTCTTCATGTCCTTTACTTGGCAGCACACCATTTTTCTTTAGACTACTTGACATAGTGAACTAAATTACTATTCTAACTTATCCCATACATCTAGCAAATGAACTTTTTCATGTCCTGAAACATCATGTTTTCCATGATACTCTCTTCCGCAGTCAGATCTGATATCTTGATGAATTTTCCCAATTGGTTCTTATCCTTTAATCTTTAGGCAAGAACACATAACTGTAATGGAAATAATCATAAAAAAATATTGGTATACATTTGGAATCTTTTGATATCGATATGTATTAGACTCAATAAGCCAGAAATACTAGTTGAGTGCTATATACTTATTTCAGTCAACTTTTCCTTGCAACAATCAGCACATGTTTCCAAATCATCATAATCTGCAATTAAGAGAATGCTTTCCTTAATCAATCTCTCAACCCTAGCTCTGGAAATGTGTCTTAAACTTTTATGTCATACCATGTATGACTTATAATTCATGAAGGTTCTTCTTTTCATAACTTGTTCAGCAAGATACGAAGAAGCGTGTATCTAGTTTAAGGTAAGACACATTCTATACAAACCATATGACAAGAAATTTATACCAATATGTTTTGTATTAAACACCAATTGTACGACAGAAGCATTAAATATAAAAAATTAACCTTCTTTGTCCAAAATTGATACAAAGATCGCATATGAAATGTGTCATTTAAAACCTAAATGAACCTTGCAGTAAGGTTCAATACATACATCCCCTATAGATATTACATTACAATTAACCAATGGTTTCTCCCTCCCTTTATTTGGTTCTATCCTAGATATGAACCTCTATATTGTAAAAGCACCTTGATCAGATGCTCCATTAACTAGTCACCAATAACTTAATGTGACTATCGCAAATTAGATTCATACATTGATAAGCCAAGGAGTTACTTGATGGTCTCCGTCTTTCGTTCTAAACCTTACACTACTAGCTTCTTTATTTCTACAGGACCTTTACTAGCACTGGATTGACCAGCATCAGCATGTAGAGAAGATTTAGACTTTCTATCTCTGAATCGAGTGGGTTTCACTTTTGCCTTCTCTTTAGTTATTTCGAGGGTTGTAGGAATAGCAACCGTTATTTGCTCCTCCTCAGTAATGCATTGGGTAATCAAAGTGTTGAAATCCCATTCGTCATCCAACGATTAATATGTTATCACCAGATTATTAAAATCTAAAGAGAGCGTACTCAAAGTCTGGTGAACTATAAAGACATCAGGAAAAGGAATATTCAGCATCTTCAATCTACTATGAAGATGGATCATTCTTAATATGTACTCCATCACTCTCCTTTCTCCCATATACCCCATGAAGAACAGTTCTTTCATTAAGTCACTTATCTCAACGTTAGGGGAGACTGTGTACCTTTGGGAGATATTATCGAAAAATTCCTTCGCTATGTCTATGTCTGAAAGTCCACTAAGAAGATGGTCAGGTATAGTTCTCTTAATCGTTATAAGAAATATTCTGTTAGACCGATCCCAGACTGTATAAGCTACTTTATAAGCTCTCAAGCTCGTAGATGTAGATGGAGATGACCTATCTATACATATGGCCATATCAATTGCAGTTATCTCCATATCATTCAACATATCCTCTGTCCACTTCTTCATATTGAAACTAGTCAGGGTTTCAATGGTGACACTAATATTATTGAATGAAAACGTGACTGCAAAATGATAATGTTTAGATAAGCACAAATGTAGGACAACAACAATACTCAAAACCATCAAATAGTATCTGTATCGAGAATCTAATCATACATATTATGAAACATCTTTGGGCTAAATACATAATATATGCAATTAGACCTTCACATAAAAGTGATTAGAGTATAATCCATCAACTCTCAAAACACTACCACCTTTGAGTGAATAGATCACTTGAGCAAAAACTTTCCTCCATCTAATGCCTTTATGCACATTTCAAAATTTTATGTAAAGCCAACACCTTTGGACAGAACAACCAAACATAAAACTTGAGACATCCCCCAACATACAAGTAGAACAATTCAAAATACTGGCTCAAAATGATGATTACATCCTCATCGACACTCAAAAGGGCCACAAACATAATAGACACATCTTTATGTTATCCTCACATTCTTTATGGGCATATGACATATGACAATGTAACATCAATAAATGCAAAACCTGAATGTACAGTCTCATTGCAACACACTCATGTCGAACCCATTCTCTGAAAACTTTATTTGAGACTTTCATAGCTAAAAAATGTCATTAAAGCAACTATCGTGCATCATTAGACACTGAACTAACCATCTGAGACAAGAGAACCTCACGTATATCCCTTATGGCAAGTTTGTTGCACGAAAATATACTCAAAATGGCTTTAAAATGCCTTAATTCCTTTTCCGAGTGACTATCATGTGATCCTAAACACTGAACGTGACACTCAAGACACAAAAGTAGTATCTCCCTCATATGATGTCCAAAACATGAAAATTCACTCGAAATAGGATTCAGAAAGCCTTAATTCCTTTTTCTAGAGTTAAACTTTCATTTATTACTAATTTAATAAATCTAGAAAATTGAAAAACTCACTTTATAAATTTCCCAGACCCGAAAACTATCCTAGACCACCCCAGGGTATCAATATATGAATTGAAGTTTGAAAGTTAGATCTTATATGCTTTGATTTTATATTGAGATGATGTTATTGGTTGATAAAAAGGAAATGGTTTTTAGCCTATGGTATAACGATAGGTTATCTATATTAATATATCGGTGTATAACAATTAACTTAGTACGAGTAAGCGATATATAACTAGCTTCGTAACTAGTGGTTGACCAATTATGGGTAAGTGATGTAGAACCAAATCTATAATTATTGATATATGGTGGTTAACCTAGTATAGGTAAGTAATATAGAGTCAGCTCCATAACTAGTAGTTGACCAATTGAAGGTAAGCAATGCAGAACCAGTTCTATAACTACTTATGTATGATGGTTATCCTCGTGTGGGTAAGCAATGTAGAACCAGCTCTGTCACTAGTGTTAACCAGTCATGCGTAAACGATGCAAAACCAACTTCATGACTTTATGCCTGAGGGTACTTTATGACAAAGAAGTTAGTGATAACCTATGTCGTGTAAGAAATTCATGACATTTTTAATGCCTCCACTATTTATTTGAAAAGCGATATAAGAAAGTTAATTTTGAGAAGCATATATGTTTTATATTAAATATTGAATTATCCAAATTGAGATAAATTTATTTTAGGGAGGTTTAAATAATTAAATATGATTTGAATAGAAATTCTAGCGCTCATTGAGCTCGTTTAGCTCACAATCTCTTTCTTGTTTTTAAATGAAACCTCTTAGGTGCACGATTAGCGGCTTAAGTAGCAGGGACTCCACCTCATGACTAGTTAACTTCGTCATGTGCTTGCTGTGTAGGCATCTTTGCTTTGTAAATATTTTTGAGAACATTTGCATCTTTATGAATATGTTTTGGATTATATTTTGTGTAAGAATGTTTTAAATTTAAATGAATGAGTATGTCTGATTTTATTTTTAAGATTATTGAAGTGACTGTTGAGATTACATGTGAATGGACTTAATGTCCAAATTTTGTACTGGGGATTTTGAGATGATTATAGAAGTGTTATGCACTTTTACAAGGCTTTTGAAAATTTTAGGTAGGCCAAAATACAGCTATTGTGTTGTCGAAATTTTTAATAAAAATGTTTTTTTTAACTCCATTGCTTATATCTTTTTAATGTTAAGTTAAGGCTTTTTTGGATAGGCTTAGCTCCACGGGAACTTTCCAGCTGGATCAGATATCAATTGGAAGGCCACCATAGGGTGCCGAGTAGGTCACCTGGTCATTTCAAGATAGGGGCTTGTCAAATATGGCCCAATTTGCTTGGCTTGGCCTGACAAGAAGGCACAAAATGACATCATTTTGTTAAAATTTTAAAATAGTGAGATTGGGCTGGCCCGACCAATTGTCGTCCTTAAATTCCTATATTTAATAAATGGCTTACTAAAACATGAATGCCTACCTTTCTTTGATGTTATACATAGGAGAATTGGTCATATGACAAATAAATTTCTTTCTTATATGGGGAGACTTCAACTAGTCACCTTCATTTTAAGTAGCCTCCATATTCACATTGATGTTTCCATTTATTCCAATCTCTTAATTTGACCAAAAATATTGAGAAAATCATAAAGAATCATCTATGGTTCTATTAATAATCATTTTGGTACTAAAGTTAAGTTATCTAAAGTTTGCTCTCTTAAACACGAAGAAGGCCTCGGTATTAACTCAATAAAATTCATGAAAAAAATCTTCTACGAGGATATGGAATTTATTCATTGATCATAAGTCCATTTAGGTGGAATGGATTCATTCTTACATAAACAATAGTCACATCTTATGGGGAATCAAGTGTTTTTCTTCTTTCTTTTAGACCTTTAATTAGATTCTTGTATAAAGGAACTTTATGTGTAATGGTATCAATCCCATTAGATTTCCTTTGCAAATCCTAGATCAATTAAGGCTTCATTTCCTTTAAAATGCCAAATTCAATCCCATCATGTATAATGGTGGATGACTTTTTAGGTCTAGAAGTGTATCCCTGTAAGGAATCAAATATAAGTCTTCCTTCTTTTATTCTTTTAATCGACTTCTTAGATCAAGGGACTTTATATCTGATAGTATTAAATTCTTAATTGGGAATAAAAATAAAACAATGTTCTGGTTTAATAGCTGGTATAAAATGGGTCCCCTTTTCACTTAACAAGGACTAGATTAGTTAAGGCTTCAGTTCCTTTAGAATGCCAAAGTCAGCTTTACCATATATATCAACGTCTAATCTATCTGCCTAATTAGAACGAAGGTGATAAACTTTAACAGAATCATCTTGGCTCCAAATACTTCATTAAAGAATCATGTCTTCAATTAGTCAGGCCTTTCGGTGATCATATCTCATAATGGAAAATGGTTTGGTTCCCTAATCATTACCTTAAAGCCTCATTTTTATTAGCGATAAGATAAAGTTTGTAGACATTGGACTGAGTAAGAGGTCTCATCTAAGCAAATAATATGTGCAAACTCTATAACCAAGCTTTAAAGAACCTCTTTCGTCTTTGTTTTAACTATAATGTCTCTACTTCCTTTAGTGCAATGCTTTGAATCTATGCAAGCTTAAAATACTATCAAAAGATTGGTCTCAATTTATTGCTTAAGCAAACTCTGTTATATTCACTCATTATGGACGCACAACTATCTTTAACTAGTGATATGTTATGGAGCCTATGCTTTATACAGTAAGAGAAACCTTATATTTTTCCAAAACAAATAGCTCTCAAATTTTGAATTTTCCAACATCACTTTACAACGGACAAAAAAATTCATAGATAAAATAATTCATATTGGTATATGGTATTACACCTCACTTAAGTTCAGTTCTAGCTTCTATCTAGGATGTTAGTAGCTAGTCATTTTCAATCCCTTATTCCTTCATTCCTAGTCTTTTAGTTGTAATATAATAGCAAGTATAAAATGTATACTCTTATGTTTCTATCTCATATTTTAGACAGAAATTTACTAGGTTCAATTTTTTCTTTAGTAACTAACTGGTGATGTACATGTTATGGTTTTCACCTATGCTGTCTATCAACAAAATCATTTACTTTCTAAAAAAATCTGAGCCGATACCTTGTACCATTTTTTGTTACGTTATAAACCATATGCTTACTACAAATAAATTATCAACGTGGAAATCGAAAGGTTTTAATTGGTCTACTCACTAAATTAATTATTGTATCTTCGTTCCCAAAGTTATAGATTTAAGAGTTAGTTATACTTAAGGCTAACGTAATTTCAATAATAGCAATTTATTTTTAAAGTTTAAAATTTTCAAATAGGTTTATGTCATTTTTAAATTTTTTATTACTTTGTCCACTAAATTAGCATTAGCATTATATTGACCAAAATTCCAAATTTTAAGTTATTTTGAGAGAGATACATTATTCATTGGAAATTTAATATCGCTATTTTATGTTTCACGAATATACTCAATTCCATAAATAATATTTTGTTTGTGTTTAAAAACATATAATAATATTATTTAATTTATATTTAGTGTTATTTAAATATATTAATTATTAAATTCCATTAGACATGTAAACTTTGCAAAAAGAACATTACACCTTCCAACCTTGTTTGATTACACCTATGTTTAATTTGAAAAAACAACATTACACGTATGTTTAGTTTGCAAAAAGAACTTCAACCTTCTAATACTAAATTCTAATGAGTATGCTTTTTTTCCAATAACTATGAATATGATTTAGAACCTAATACTAAATTTAATTAAATAAAAACCTAAGCTCCCAATTACAATAATAAGCAACTAAGTTAATGTGCTTTGATGTAATCTAATTACGAAACAAATAACTTCGAAAGATAATTCCTTTCCTATCAAAACAAAAGACTAAAAACCTAAGAGAACTTTCGTCGAACACTTTATAGGCTTTAAAAATTCAACCCTAACTACCAACATTAACACAGACAAACAAACATTAAGGTAAACAACAACATTAACACAGACAAACAAACATTAAGGTAAACAACTCAAAGCTTCACCCTAAAATCAACCATGAACACAACATTTAACAACAGCAATGAAACCAGAAAAGAAAATGCAAAACAAATGCTTCAACTACTTACCTTGATTTTAATTGCAGGGAGATAATGGAAGAGAAAAACGAAGAGAACAAGATGAATGAAGAAGAGAAGAGAATATTAAAAGGAATTGTCAAAAAAATGTTGAAGGGAAAAAGGAGAGAAAAGGAGGCAAATGAAATTTAGGAGGGTCAGGTTGGACGATTAAAAGATTAAGAAAACAACGTTGTTCTCTACAACATTTGACGTAGCCAAATGTTACACAATACGTGATGATTTTTAAAAATTGTCACTAAAAAGTATATATTAAGTGAATTTATACTATAAATATTTTCATATTTTTCAAATTTGCAATTTTTTTAAATATCTCATTTCTATAAAATAGTAAATTATTTATACATAAAAAATAGAGTTTTTTGAGACCCCACAAAATTGTCATGTCATATATATTAAAAGATATTAATAAAAAGTATAAAAAATGTAACATAAAAATTTTTGTGTTTTTTTAATAAAATTTTGAAATGCCATTATACGTTAATAATTTTATTTTTAGACTTAAAATCATTGTGAATAATATTAAATTTGATTTTTAAGAATATTATATTAATATTTGATATTGTTTTCCATTATTTACGATAATGCAATTATTTTTATTAAATTGCAATAATTATTATATATGGTAATTAATATAATGTTATATAAATGTATAGATAATAATTGTAACTAGTATAATGATTTA
>JAOSBN010000007.1:2154408-2200709 GCA_027563595.1 Erythroxylum suave | reverse complement strand
TAAATCTTAATTTTCATTTTTATTCTACAAAATAGAATAGTTGTTCTCTTGACATATGGATGAGATTGATCTTGGTAATGGAACAAGCATACGACAGATGGTAGTGGAATAAGCATGCAGTGTATGATGAAATTCTTTTTTTTTATGCTAAAGATATTGTTTTATATTACACAGCAATTGGGAAGTTAAAAACTCTAGTTACAAATAGAAATTTCAACTCCTTGAAGTTTCATTATGGAGTTCTGTTATCAAATCTGATAATACTTTATCTATGTATGTTGAAGTTTTTATAGCAAAAGATAAATAAGTTCCATAATCAAGGGCATAAAGGTCTCAAAAAGTTCTTTTGTTCAATATAAGTTTCAATTCCCTCCTTTGATAAATTAGGAAAACAAACAAAGGAAAGGAAATCTCATTTCTCTTCCATTCTTTTCTCCTCTTTTCCCCTCAATATTTCCTTTCCTTTCTCTTATGCAAGTAAGGATCCAAACAAAGGCTTAGTGATCAGCCATAACGAAAAAGATAAGTTGAAGAAACACATTAAGAAAGTGAAGTTGGTTAAAATTAATGTGTACTTACCAATTGGGAGGAAAATTTAGCAGAAGGGTGCTGCAACTCAACCTCCCCACCCTTTTTACCAGAAGGTCAAAGATCCATACTTGATGAAACATACTCATCATTTGATGAAACCCCACAGCTAGAGAATTACCCATCACCTCCTTCAAATCCAGAATTCCCAAGAAAATCGGCAGGAGAGTTGTTTTGTCTCTAAAAACCAGGTGGCTCAAACATACCCTGTTCAACAACAGGGTTCCTACTTGAAGGTGTGGTGGTGGCGGTGGAGGCAAGTAGTTGTGTCAAGTTCTAGTTTTGTTTCAATGGGTCCTCATCTTCTCCTTCAATTAGTGCTTCTAACCATGTTGTAGGAGCTAAACGAAAACATTTGAGTCCACCACGACCCAGTTCCCCAGCACCACCAATGACCCTTGCTCCGCCACCACCACTTAAACTATCACCCCCAGCAGTATTTGTTGGTTGCATCTGCTTCCTCACTACATAGGGACCCTACAGTTGCTGTAGCCATGCTTGATTTGAGGGATTATAGTAGAGTGAGAAGTAGTAACCATTTTCAAACCTCTAAAGTTCGAGTTTTTAGGTGTCAAAACCCAGAAAGGACGAGACTTTTGTATGTTCACTAACAGAAGGGAAAATAAAGTCACGAACTTTGAAGGGGAGGATGCAATAATTGTAAGGGGACTAAAGAAACCTGTGGCGAAGAAGGAGAGGAGACCAGAGGGAGAAAATATCTGCTGAAATTTGAGAGAAAGAAAGAGAAAGTACTTACTTTATTTTCGAAGTACTTAGTGACTACTAGACCTTTTCAATTATTTTATTAGCTGTTAGATTAATCGCACGAAAAAGATGGATTTCGTGTTCATCCATTTCATTCATCTTTAGTGAGTATACTTAATAAGTTTTAAACTATCTTCTTTCACTTTGAAAAGTCATTCTCTAATAATGAGATATCTTGGGATACAAATTCAATTATTTGCTTATTACTTTGTTCACCTTTGAACATATACCCTTCTGAACATTGAAAAATATGTTTTAAAGGTACACTTATTCTCTTTGGAACCTAAATTCCCATACCTATAAGAGGGACTATGAATATAGGTTCAATGCATATCCAATATGGTGCTTTAGGATACAATTTAATAGGCACTTTATCAAGTATACATGTGATCATCAATGATACTTTACTGTAATAAGAGATAGGAAAATTTGCCTATGCCATTATAGACCTAACCATAAGGAGAGTGCTATTTCTCATCTTTGTACCACCATCTTGTTAGTGGATTCATATGATAGTCATTATTGATCCATTCTTTTATTCTTATACTTGATCAATTCTTGAAGTCGTTATTGACTTTATCTTATTAATTCTCAAGTAAAGTCCAATACTTTTTTAAATAACAAAATATTTCAATTTTTTTGAGAAATTAAGTAAATATAACTATACTCAATATAATTGACAAACATGATGAAATTAATACTTTCATGTCATGTTCTCATATTTGTCTAGCCACAAATATCTTAGTGAATAACTTGCAATAGCTTCCGAGCTCTTTATCCTATGCTTAATGGTTATTGTACTATTTTGTTAGCTAGACAATTTTTGTAAGTAGATTATTCTACTTTATATTGGTGTTCTAAACAAAATATGCTTGACCAATTGATTTATTTTATTTTATCCAATATAATCAAGTCTAGCTTGCTCCAAGTTAATATAGATATTATAAGAACTAGATGATATTATTAAACAAAAAAATAATTTTATTTTAATAAACAATATTTGATAGCACAAAACCATCCAACATAAATCCACTATAATTCCAAAAAAATTGTCCTTTCCACTGTTGTGGAAATTAATGTCAAATCAAAGTTTAATTAAAATATCACATAACCAAGAATTTTTCTCTATGGGTGGTCCTTTTCTTTTCCCATTTTAGTCTTAGTTCTTCTTGAAATTAAGGTTTTTACCTCTAGTGAATTCTACAATAAAATTTAAGTACAATATTCATTTTTCTTGAACGTATATGTCCCTAACGACATATTTAATATGTGATTGTTACCAATTTTAGTGAATTTAGTGCAATATTCTAAATAGAAAATTTATTTATTTTATGGTTATCTATGTAATCAAAAGGTCACTAAGCTTTCAATCATAATCCATATAATAGTTGATCAACAATTCTTCATTCTATTTAGGTTTACTTATTTACTAATATCTCAAGTATGATATGTATAGTACATATATATAAAACAATCAAAACTGAAAGAATAATGCATTTCAATATGCACAAGGCAACTTGTTCCTTCATTGTAAGGGAAGAAAGAAAGTTAACCCATATGAAGGTATTATACGACCTCTAGGCATTATACTTACTCTAGGCATTATACGACATTTAATTATTTTGTGATTATCTATGTAATCAAAAGGTCAGTAAGCTTTCAATCATCATCCATATAATAGTTGATAAATAATTAATCATTTTATTTAGGTTTATTTATTTACAAATATCTCAAGTATGATATGTATAGTACATACGTATAAAGCAATCAAAACTAAAAGAATAATGCATTTCAATACGCACAAGGCAACTTCTTCCTTCATTGCAAGGTAAGAAAGAAAGTTAACACACATGAAGGTATTATATAACCTCTGGGCATTATACGACATTTAATTATTTTGCAATTATCTATGTAATCAAAATGTTACTAAGCTTTTAATCGTCATCCATATAATAGTTGATCAACAATTAATCATTCTATTTAGGTTTATTTATTTATGAATATCTTAAGTATGATATGTATAGTAAATACATATAAAACAATCAAAACTGATAGAATAATGCCTTTCAATAAGCATAAGGCAAGGGAAGAAAGAAAGTTAACGCACATGAAGGTATTATACGACCTTTAGGCATTATACGACATTTAATTATTTTGTGATTATCTATGTAACCAAAAGGTCGCTAAGCTTTCAATCGTCATCCATATAATATTTGATCAACAATTAATCATTCTATTTAGGTTTATGTATTTACAAATAGCTCAAGTATGATGTGTATAGTACATACATATAAAACAATCAAAATTGAAAGAATAATGCATTTCAATAAGAACAAGGTAACTTCTTCCTTCGTTGCAAGGGGGGAAAGAAAGTTAACGCATATGAAGGCACAAGTGGATCAATGTCATATAATGTCTGGAACAGACCTAAAGTTACATGTCATATTGGTAAATAAACTAATACAAGGTCTGATCTTTGTTGGATATCAAGGCTTCTCCACTCCCATGAGTAAATATAAAGCAATTTGTAAAATGCTCATGCCTCAACATAGAGATTTGCTAATTGGAGTATATAATACTCCATTGAATCATATTCATATATATAGTTGGGTGGTATATACCTTCTTGAAAGAGCATAGGAGAAGAGACATGTCTAGAGGCAATTAAAGGACATTATAAAGCTAATAACGGATAAGAATTTCAATTACTAATCTAAAGAACTAATTGAAGTAATTCCTTGTATAGATCCTCAAATTTCATATTTGTAAGACTTATTAAATTATGAATGTGGTATTATAGGAGCGTTAGAGAGGTTTTGATATTTTGAGAGAAGAAAAGTTAACACATAGTAGCTCTTCCTATGATATTGATAATTCTTTTTCTAATGCTAAGGAGTCTATAGGTGAAGAAGATGAAGTGTGAGAACAAACACACACTAGTGGTGAACATATACAGTCTAATAATAATGAGCTACATAAACCACATTCAACCAATGTTGAAGACAGACTTATTAAGGATAATGAGCAGGGGGAACAATTGGATCCAATAGCTAATAAAATGTAACTTCAAAGGTCAACAAGGGAGACAAGTCCTTCTAATAGATATATGAGTACATAATATCCATTTGTTACTATTAAGAGGGAGCCCAAGAATGTGTAAAAAGTTGCATCTTGTGATGAAAAGGATCTTTGGCTTATAGCTATGAAAGAAGAAATGAACTCTTTAAAGAAGAATGATACATATGAGCTTGTGAAGCTTCCAAAAGGCAAAAAGGCACTGAAAAATAAGTGGGTGTTTATAATGAAGAAAGATGGTGATAAGTTGGTGAAGCATAAAGCAAGGCTAGTGGTAGCCAATAGAAAGGTATAGATTTTGATGAAATCTTCTCACTAGTGGTTAGGATGACTTAAATTCGAACAATTTTAGGTTTAATTGTCTATTTAGATCTTTAACTTGAACAACTAGATGTTAAAATATCCTTCTTGTATAGATAATTAGAAGAGAAGATATATATAGAGTACCCAGAAGGTTTTAAAGCTAAAGGTAAGAAGAACTTGGTTTGCGAGTTGAAGAAAAATTTATATAAGTTGAAATAAGATCTAAGGCAATGGTACCATAAGTTTAACTCTTTTATAATAGATTATGGTTATAAACGAACTTATGCCAGTACATGTGTATTTTGAGAAGTTAACAGGTAAGAACTTCATCATTCTTCTTATATATGTTGATGATATTCTGATTATGGATCAAGGTGTTGGTAGAATCTAAAAGTTGAAAGTGAATTTGTCTAAATCCTTTTATATGAAAAATTTGGGAACTAAAAAGCAAAATTTAAGCATAGAAATAACCTGAAACAGGAAGAGTATGAAATTATGGTTTTCACATGAAAGATATATTGAAAGAGTGTAAGAACGGTTCAGTATAAAGCATGCCAAGCTAGTTAGCAAGCTGCTAGCACCTCATTTCAAGTTGAGTAAGCGTGCATGTCCCTTAACAGAAAAGGAGAAATATGATATATCTTCTATTCCATACTCATCTATAGTAGGATCTTTGATGTATGCTATAATATGTACAAGGCTAGATATTGAACAGACTGTTAAGTTAGTAACCAGATCCTTGTCTAAGCCAGGAAAAGTTCATTAGGAAACAATGAAATGGATCTTGAGATATTTGAGAGGTACTTCAAAATGGAGTTTGTGTTTTAGTGATTGGGAGTCAAATTTAGAAAGTCATACGAATGTAGATAAGGCTGGAGGTCTTGAAGGAAGAAACTATACTTCAGGTTTTCTGTTCAAGTTTGCAAGGGAGCCATTTTATAGCAATGAAAGCTACAAAAGTGTGTAACTTTATCTATGATTGAAGCAGAGTATGTAGTTGTAGTGGAAGCTAGTAAGGAGATGTTTTGGTTGAAAATATTCCTTCAAGAGTTGGGTGTGAAGTAAAAGACTATGTAATGTTTTGTGATAGTCAAACTGCTATTGACTTGAACAAAAATACTATATATCATTCTCGGACAAAGCATATAGATGTCAAATATCATTGGTTGAGATTTGTGACTGATGAGCAACAATTGATGTTGAAGAAGATTCATAAGGACTTGAATGATGCTAATATGTTGACTAAAACAGTTTCCACAAATAAGCATGAGCTTTGTAGTAAGCTTGCCGAGAAGTCCCTTAAGTAGCTGTTGAAGCATGAAATGTCCTCTTCATAATTGGGCTTGAGGGGAGATTGTTTAGTGTCTGACCCTATTTTGAGACTTCTGATGATCGTAGACGGCTTTATGATTTATGAGAATGATGAACAAATGAAGACAAAACAGATAAAGTCATTATAGGGAGATATACGATCTTGTAAGGTGCTACACACTCATATCCTTAACTTATATGACTACATAGATTAATGGTGTAAGTCTCTAGAGTTGTTTGAAGGAACATATGAAGAGTGAAGACATATGCGATCTTGTACAAGCCCATGTAAATGGAAAGAAGATTCAAAACTTTAAATAAGAAAAAAAATTCAAAAAAGCAACTTGATTCTAATGTTATTAATATATAATATTATGGTTTGTTAGAAATGAAAAGAAGATTCAAAACTTTAAATAAGGAAAAAAAACATTTTGAAAGAAGCAAGTTGATCCTTATGTTATTAATTTATCCTTTAACTTGATCATTTGTTATGAATAGATGTGTATGAAATGAACAATTGTATAAGAAATGAAAATTGTTTTATGAATGTTTTGTGATTGTTGGAAATGGAAATTGTTTTATGAATGTTTTGTGATTATTGTAAATTGTAATTGCTGGAAATTGTTAGAATAGAAATTGTTTTATGAATGTTTTGCACTTGTTGAAAATGGAAATTGTTGGGAGAATGTTTTGTGATTGTTGGAAATGGGAATTGTTGGAAATTGTAAGAAATGAAAATTGTTATATGAATTTTTTGTGATTATTGGAAATGGGAATTGTTGGAAATTGTTTTATGGATGCTTTATGATTGTTGGAAATAGAAATTGTTGGAAGAATGTTTTGTGATTGTTGGAAATGATAATTGTTATATGAATTTTTGTGATTATTGAAAATGAAAATTGTTGGAAATGAGAATTGTTTTATGAATGTTTTGTGATTATTAGAAACGAAAATTGTTGTTATATGAATGTGTCAGTGCAGTTATAATAGGTATCCTTCTGTTGACGATTGAATTTCATTGTAGGTTATTTTTCCTCTTATTTTAATTTTACTTATGTTTGACGTTTATCAATTTATGTTAAATTCTATATGTGTTATGTAATTGTAAATGTTTTTGTTTCAAGTTTAACTTTAACTTGATTGTTTCCTCGTCATGATAAAATTGTAATAGTTAAGGATATTTATTTTTTTAATGAATGTTTTGATGTAATTATTTTTATTAAATGGTGAAATTGTATTATTGTAATATTTTAAATACTTGTATTATTTTTATTTTTATTTTTGTATTATGATGATTGTCTTTTTTCATATTAATTGTAGTTATTATTTATATATAAAATATTAAAAAATTGTTTTCATTTCATATTAATTGTGATTATTATTTATTATTATGATTTTTAGAAATAGGGTTGGTGTAAAGTTGTTAAGTATATAGTATATAACTGTACAATATACCAATGAACTATTTTGCAAATTTTTAAAAATTTCAGGGACTATTTCATAAATTTAAAAAATTTACTTGAAATGATACCTAGTATTAACTAGTACCGATACAATATCGTAGCAACAGTCAATCTGACCAGTACGGTAACTTTGGTAATAGGTTTAACTCATTCATAACATTAAGTAACTTATGTGCAATTTTAGGAGAAAATTGACGGTATGAAGAACCATACTATTTGCTTATTTTGTAATAAGCATTTGAAAGGTGGAGGAATTACCGGATTAAAAAAACATTTAGCTGGGGTTAAAGGAGAGCTGAAACATTGAAAAGAAAAGTAAGTTATGATGTGAAGTGGCAGATGAAAACATTATTTGATGAATATCAACATGAGAGAGATAGAAGGGAAATGTCAAATTTTGAAATTGGTAGTGGAAGTTCGTTTTCTAGTTTCCATGGTGATTATGGAAATGTTGAAGGTGGTAGTGGTATTGACAGTGTTCCATCTCAGGCTTAAGAAGAAGTACCTGAACCTGATGTGAGGAAGGCAAACTAGTTTCTTTACAGCACGAATAACCCCTGGAGCCCAACCTTCAATTCGTAGTGCAATGCAATCAAGAGATGCAGCTCACAATGTTGATATGGCAGTAGCCAGATGGTGGTATGATACAGGTTCGTCATTTAATGCTTCTCAGTCTTATTATTATTAACCTATGATGAATGCAATAACCTCTTATGATTCGGGGTACAAAGGTACTTTGATTTATGACTTAAGAGGTAAACTTTTGAGTTGTTCTATTTCTGAAATTAGAAGCTATTTTCTGAAAGAAGAGTGAATTGAGGTACTTATAGATGTTCAGTCATGTGTGATGGTTGGACAAATAGGAAATAAGAACCTATTATAAATTTTTTGGTTTATTCTACAAATGGTTTTATGTTTTTTAAATCTATTGATGCATCTAGCCTGATTAGAATTACTGAGATTTTGTTTGGAATATTTGATGAAGTTATGAATGAAGTAGGTCCAAAAAACATTGTTAAGTTTATTACTGACAATGATTCCGCTTACAAAATAGGAGGAAAAAGGCTGCATGATACATATAATTAAATTTTTTGGATTCTTTGTATTGCATGTTGCATTGACCTAATGCTGGAGAATATAAGAGATCCTAGGTATTTTCCTGTTAACGATGAGACTATGCAGAAAGCTAAAATGGTGACAAAGTTATAATCATGTATAAGTGTTGAATTTGATGAGAAAGGAATTTACTAATGGTAGAAATTTGTGTCGCCCTACTGTGACAAAATTTGCAACAAATTTTTTATAACTTTAGTCTTTTGTTTCGCTAAAGAAAGAGTTAAGATAAATGTTTACAACTGATAAGTGGATTGCATCTCAGCATGCTAGGTCTAATGCTGGAGTGCAGGTTTGTAATATTATACTAGAAGATAGAGAATTTTGGTCTCAATGTCTGTTTGTTATCCGAGTTTGTGAGCCTTTAGTGAAAATGCTTCGCTTGGATGATAGTGAAGAAAAGCTAACAATGGGTTATATTTTTTATGTCTTGGAGAGAGCGACGGAAGCAATCAAAGCTAATATGAAATATATGTCATTTTTGTACATGCCATATCTTTCAATCATTAATGAGAGAAGGGAAAGACAACTTTCTTCTCCGTTATTTGCAACTGGGGCATTTTTGAATCCTAATGTTTATTTTAGATTAGATCTTAGTAAGCAAGCTGAAGTTAATCGAGGAATGCTTTTAACAATCACAACAATTGTTAATATTGACCCGATGCAAGGTCTGTTTAGCTCACAAATGGAGCTTTATAAGATGTCTTATGAGGATTTTAGAATGCCAATTGCTATTCGACAAAGAGGAAAACTTTATCCAAGTATTAATTATTTCCTTTTTCTTATTTGTTGAAAATTAATTATCACTTTATTTTGTTTATAACGCTACTTTTGTTATCTTATAACTTACAGTTTCTTGGTAGGATCAATTCGGAAATGATGTTCCAGAATTGAAAAGGTTTGCAATTCAGATTTTAAGTCAATGTGTGATGTAATTGTAAATGTTTTGTTTCAGGTTTAACTTCAACTTGATTGTTTCCTCATCATGATAAAATCATAATAGTTAAGGATATTTATTTATTTTAATGAATGTTTTGATGTAATTATTTTTTATTAAATGGTGAAATTGTATTATTGTAATATTTTAAATACTTGTATTATTTTTATTTTTATATTTGTATTATGATGATTGTCTTTTTTCATATTAATTGTAGTTATTATTTATATATAAAATATTAAAAATTGTTGTCATTTCATATTAAATTATTAATTGTGATTATTATTTATTATTATGATTTTTAAAAATAGGATTGATGTAAAGTTGTTAAGTATATAGTATATAACTGTACAATATACCAATGAACTATTTTGCAAATTTTAAAAAATTTTATGAACTATTTCATAAATTTAAAAAATTATTTGAAATAATACCTGGTATTGACCAGTACCAATATAATACCGTAGTAGAAGTCAATCTGATACCAAATCCAGTACGGAAACTTTGGTAATAGGTTTAACTCATTTATAACATCAGGTAACTTATGTGCAATTTTAGGAGAAAACTGACGTTAAGGCAAAAAATATCTTATTAATGCAAGTAAAAGATTATGATTGTTTAGCGTTTAACTTCTTCTTCTTCTTGTCGTCCTAAACTTCTGCATTTCAATCTGGAATTTTCTAAGTTTCCATTTATATAAAATTCTCTCACTCTCTGTTTCGTCTGATGAAGAGCATAACATTTTCTTAAATCTCCTGTAATTTACACTTCTGAAATCGAATTGGGGGGCACGAGCATATCACGTGCTGTAACTAAATAACCAAACTTAAAAACGGTCAGGTTTATACTCCACTTCATTCCCCTTCGGACGAAGGTTATCTGAATTTAGGGTTACAGTTTTCCAATTACTATCAGAACAATCCAATCTGTGTATTGACATATTCTTCCCATTTAAGAATTCATTCTTGATTTTCCTTCATAGATGTCCTATTCGAGAGATCGAAGGTCTGCGTCTCCACGCGCCTCAGTTTCACCTGCTAGTCGTCGAAGGTCGAGGTCTAGGTCTTTATCTAGGTCTCGCAGAAGTCGCTCAAGGTTTGATTGTCTGTTTTTTGGTTTGGGTTTATGGTTATGTTCTCATTATAGGTTAAGTTTATGTTGTGCGTGTCTAAAAATATGTGGTTCTTGATTCAGGAGTAGGGATTCTGTTGATGCAGCGAACCCTGGGAATAACTTGTATGTAACGGGGTTGTCGACTAGAGTTACTACTGCTGATCTTGAGAAGTATTTTGGCGCTGAAGGAAAGGTACAGTCTTTTCTGAAGTTGTTATCTTTATTGCTTGGTGACCTCAATAAAAGATCTTTTTATTGGGGTGAAACTGTTATGATTACGAAATGGGGTGTGGTGATATCTTGGCAAATGGTAAGCATATAAACTAATTGCAAGTTTCTGTATTAGGGTTGTGCTTGAGTATGCGGTTGTGGGTTTGAAACCTCTAATGATTCGTTGTGGGTTGGCTTTTTGTTAGATATATTTACTTTAGGTGTTTATAATTCAACAATCTGGTAGACATCTTTGAGGGCTTATCAAATTGAGAACATTTAGATTACTGTATAGGTGCTGTTCATCTTATCCATATCTACTAATCTCAACCCTTCTATGTATTGAAAACGTTAGGCTCACCAAGTTTAGCAAACGAATTATTTTAAAAGATTAACTGTAGGGAATAGGAAATTATGAAACCTGTATATTAGTGACAGGGTTGTTACAATATTGAGCGGTTCATCATCATTGTCCGCCAGTGGGTGATTTAGTGAGCAGTTATTCTTACTAGAGATTGCAGACAGCATAGAGTTTTTTCTGGTGATACTACCTAGAAACGAGAGTTTTTAACTTTTCAGCTTTCCTTTATATTTATGAGTAGCTTTGTTGAAGTTTTACCAATCAATCACCAAAACTGTGAAAATATTTAAGTTTTGTGGCAAATGAATTATTTTGGAAATTAACTGGAGGGAATAGGAAATTATGAAACTTTTATATTGGTGACAGGGATATCACAATACCTGAGCACTTAATCATCATTGTCTGCTATTGAGTGAAATTGCAGTTACTCTCTAGACTTACTGTATTGAACAGTAATTCTTACTATAGATTGCAGACAGCATAAAGATTTTGCTTTCGGTTCAAACTGCATAGAGAATAGAGTTTTTTTAACTTTTCACCTTTCCTTTTCATGTACGAGTAATTTTGATGACGTTTTACCAATCGATCATCAAAACCATCAAAACATTGTTAAAATAAATATTGAAAAATAGACCTGCTTTCCAAATTGTTAAGCTGTATCGATCCTGATGTTAACTTCTTGTATGGGGGTCATAGAGTTAGATAAAATTACTTAATAGCACATATATCCCACTTGAGTACAAAATAATACTTTTGTTTCTCCACCTTTAGCAGATATATATTCAGTATGATGCATTATGGTTTTGATTTCAGGTTATAGAATGTCATTTGGTAACAGATCCACGCACCAGAGAATCCCGTGGGTTTGCTTTTGTTACGATGGAAAATATTGAGGGTGCTGAACGTTGTATCAAGTACTTGAATCGTTCAGTGCTTGAAGGACGGCTTATCACTGTGGAAAAGGTAATAGTCCATTAAAGGTTTGAAAAGGAAACCAAGGAAGTCTGAATTATACCATATGATTACTGTTTGAACCTCTTTATATAGAAAATTTGCCTGATAAGTTTTGGCAGCAGGTCTGGTATGTGTAACTGCATCGAATTCACAATCTAAGCCCTTAAAGTTCAATGTATCCCCTCACAAATCACGCCATGAGTTCTGCGTTGATAACACATTGTTTCAAACTCGACTGTTTTGCCGAGGGTTGTATGCCCTGGTTCCCTTCCGTTAGTAGTAATAATATTTGGCCTGGATGATTACTTATATGCGATGATTTCCTGGCAACATGGTAAAGTATGTTGGTCAATCAGTTCCTTTTCACCTTATGTTAATTTCATTAAGTTTGATGCCATATTTATGAAGACAAAAATGGGGATGATGTATGTACTAGTCCATTTAAGTCATGGTGGGAACGTAGGACTGGCTTTTAAATTATGATTATATTCTGCCTCTAAATTATGACTATACTTTTTATCTGAACAGCAACAACATACTGAGCTAGGGAGTATATCTCATCTCAAATAATTTTCTTCCTCTTAATCTTACACCAACAAATTGGTTTTATGTCAATTTATACATATAGGCAAAAAGGAGTCGTGGTAGAACACCCACCCCTGGCAGGTATCATGGCCTGAGAGAAAGACAAGGTACACACCGAAGTTTTGTTTCAATTGTATGAAAAGTCCTTTACACTTGTTGAGCATTGAATTTCAGTTGGTAAGAAATTTTTTCTTGTTGCAGAGTAAACTACAAACATATATATAGATTTATTTTATGTGTTGTTGGTAGTGAAAATTCCTTTATGATTATTGAGCATTAAATTCGTTTAGATTTTATTCTCGATTGAGTTTGCTTTTTGAATCAGAATCTTTGTTAAAAGGCCTTTAACCTGTGGGAGTATTGGCCCTTTGTAAATTTTGTGTACTGCATAACTCTCAGCATTTCTTTAAATTTGAATTAGGCCCAAGTTAGCTGAAACTACTAGTCTCTTTTGGGTTAGGGGAAACTTGTGCTATCAAACTACTTCAAAAATTGGTAGTTGGTGTCTGAAATGGCTGATTGTCCGACAACCCAAATTGTTTCTAACTTTTCATTTTTATCATAGGCAGAAGTTCCGATAGGCAAATGATGTTGGGATTCATTCAATTGGCCACGATATCTTGGCATTCTTTTCTCAGCTCTCATCGTGTTCTTTTATGTGTTGGGTTCACTGACTGAAATTACTGAGCAGCCCAAATTAATTCCAGTGTCATTACACGCCCTTCCCGATTTTCTGTTTGGAAAATATTTGATTAATGAATAATTTTAAAGTTGAGTCAATTCCTCTGTTATCAGTAGTATGAATATTATAATGGGCCCAATCTATGTAGGACATGGACATAGACGTTCCCGCAGCTATTCACCTCACAGATGGGATGATAGGTACAGAGATCCTTATTCAAGAGATCGACAAGGGAGATCACGCTCTCCATATGGTAGGAAGGGAGAAGAAGATTCTTACAAGAGGCGCAGGGACCGCTCTTGGTCAGCTGACCATAGCTATCGTAGGTAGAGCATGAAATCATGGTATGGCTAGTATTTAGTTCTTGGTATTTGTGTCCTCTGATTAGGACTTTAGGTGGAAGCCTGTAATCTTCATAAAAATGGCCGACAATACACCACCTTAATCTTATGCGCCTTGATATGCTGTTGAATTGTGTAAAACATTTGCAATGTGAAAGTTAAATGTTAGAATAGCGTATGCATTGCCTGTAGTCAGCTAGGCTTCGATGGTGACAGTTGTGCAGTAGTGTAGTGGAGAGTTATATTGGAATAATCATATCTATGAAATGAAATTTTACTTGGTGCCAACATTGATTGAACCAATTATGGTGCCAACATTGATTGAACCAATTATAGGTCCAACATGAGCCACTAATTGAAATTTTCAGAATTGAAATGTCGGGACGAGAGCTTTTGTTGGCGTCCCTGTTATTGAGCTACAATAACCGTCCATCTGTGCTTCAGCTGAATTTAGGGAGAATATTGGTGTGAATTGTTCGTTGGGTTGTGGACTACGGGTGTCGAATCTTTAGTTTGATGCGGAACCTCTACATTTTTAAGGATTGTCTCTTATTTCTTCAGCAGGAGATGATCACAAGATAGTAAGATCATGATCTTCAAGGGACAAGTCACCAAGTCACTCTTGATGGTGCTTGGGAAACGAGGAAGGGAACATCTTTGACTAAATGGGCTACGTAGATGTGGTACTTTAATTGGAACGTAAAAACCTGCCCAGGACCACATGGACTAAATACAAGAAAAAAAACATTTTAGTTGTGCCCCCAAAAAAAGCCTCCTTAAAACCTAGCAAAGTACCAAGCTCATGGGATATGAACACCATATTGGTGTCGGTATTGGATTTGATTTTTGCATAATATTATACCGTTATACATTAATGTTGAGTATTGTTTTAGTCTATTTTTTTAAACTTATAAAAGTAGTCTGAATTTTTTTAAAATTGTAAAATAATCTTTTAATGTATTGTATTGTATAATTTTTAATTGTGCATGAATTTAATCTCTCAAAATTATAATAATAGAAATTTAAAATAACAACTTATTTATTTTTATTGATATCAGTTTTCACATATAAATAATAACAATAATTAATATGAAAAATATTTTATCATTATACAAATATAAAATTAAGAACCAGTACAAAGTATTTAAAATATTATAATTTGATCATATATTAAATAATAATTACAACAAAATATCAAATAAAATAAATATCCATGACTAGCAATTATAATTAATAACAAGAGTTCGTGTCGAGAAAATAACCAATTAAAAGTGAAACTTTAAACAAAAGCATTTATAATTATTTTTAAATTACATATATAGAATTTAACATATACATCAAATATAAGTGAAATTAAAAAAGAGGAAAAATAAAAATGTGAAACTTCATGCAATCAAATATCTGCTCAAATCACAATGACCTTAATTCTCACTTGATACAAAATCTCATCATTAAGAGGAGACTTGTCATCATTGTTATTTAAATTCATTACATCAAATGATATGTCAATATTTTTTCATCTAAGATCATCTTCCAAGTCACTCTTATTTATCAAATTTGCATTCTCAAAAACTCAATATGCTAAAAGATCAATATGGTCAAGGGAAATTGAATCTGCAAAACTATTTGTTCTATTAAGGGTCCGAGTAAATAGTAAAATTAAATTATTAAAAATTACAAAAATTATATCCAACTTAATAATAATAATAATATACATTTTTTAAAGTTTTAAATTGTATCGAACAAAGACCAAGCAGTTCAATCTTTTGTGTTATAGTATATTCATTTTCTTATAATGGATGAATTCAAATATATTCCTTTCACACGTTGTTCCACTCACACATTAAATTAAATTTTGAATTGCATACCTTTGTAATTATGAAATATCACTTCCAAATTGGTCCTACCAACCAACTATAAGACAATAAAGTAGCGTTATAAGCAAAGTAAAGTGATGATTAATTTTCAAAATGTAAGAAAAGTGAACCAAAAAAAATATCTAGATTAAGTTTATTTCTTTGAAGAATAGCATTTGATATCCCAAAATCACCAGAAACATCCTTATAAATCTCTATTTGTGAGCTTAGGAAATCTTGCATCTTTTCATAGGCAACAATTGTTGTAATGATTAATAAATTTCCCTAGTAACTTCAGCTTTTTTTGTGAAACTTGGTTTGAAATAGACATTATATTAAAATGTGTCCCAGCTGTAAACAACAAAGAGTAAAGTTGCCCTTTTCATCTCTCATTAATGACTGCAAGTTAAATAACATTGGAAATAAAATTCATTATCTTTAAATATAATTCTAGAAATCTCTAATCCAACATTATACCTAGAGTGAGATTAGTTTTTAAGTTGGTTAGCCAATTTACTTTAGTGGTAACAGTTGCAATGACATAATATTTAACTTTAGTATAAGAGCGAGTTATAATATATTTGTTTGACCTCCACGTATGGTATTAGAGCTAAGGAATAAAAAATAGATAGAAGGAAAGCAATGTTTATTAGCATCACCAAACTAATCTACATCGAAAAAGGCATGAAGAGCATATGACGAATGAGCTATGAGAAAGATATCATAATGAGATGTTTCTTTAAGATATTGAAGGACTCTTTTCATAGCAAGCTAGTGATTATATTTTTTGTTCATGAATTAAGTTAATTTATTGACAGTATATCTAACACGAGGTCAAGTGAGAGAGACACTAAAGAGAGCTAACTAATTGTTGATAATTATTTGGATCATATCTAGGAGAGCCATCAATAAGTTTAAGTGGTATACAAGGAGAAAAAGGAATGGTAACTTCTTTAGATTTATGAATTTTACTACGTCTGAGAGGAATGATGATATATTGTCGTTGAGATACGAACATACCTTTAGACAATTTGGTGTTTTCAACTAGGGATGGCAAGCCTGAGCCTAAGCCGACTTGAATTTTATTTTTCTAAAATCAAACCTTGCCAAGCTAGGCTCGGGCCGTCTACCATCCTTATTTCAATACCTAGGAGTACTTAAGTTAGCTAAGATCCTTAAGAGAAATTTGATTAAAGAGGCAAGTAATGAAATTTTGAATATTTGGTAAATGATTTCTAATGAGTATGATATCACTTAAGTAGGTATATAGTACAAGTGCCCATATTGTATATAAAAAGAGAAATGTCATTTTCAGAATTGGTGAAGCCATAGACAATAAAAAAGGATTAAATTTCATTACTCCTTGCCCTAGAATCATGGTAAAGATCATAAATTGTTTTTTAAAACTTATACACACGAGTCAAATATTGATAATCAATAACGCCTTAGAGTTGTTGTAATATCCTAGTTCAATTATTGTACTGTGTAATGTGTTGTACATGTATTTTATAGAGTATGTTCTTTATGGTATACTAGATTATTTTAAGCATTTAAATGTATTATTGAGGTGATAATGGAGATCACGGATATACCAGAGATAGTTTTGAACTCGACCGAAAATTTCTCAGAAAATTTTCAAAAACTTCAAAAAGCTGCAGAAGGAGTCCAAACGAGCTTTAAAAGCCCTGAAATGTGCTTTGAGGATTTAGGCAACACTTTTGAATGAAATCTAGACGATTTTGAAGAATGGTATTTTCAGGTGAATAGTAAATCTGGGTGAATAGTATTTTTACTTGAATAGTGATTTTGGGGACCCAAACTTAAAAATTTGAAAAATAACTAGAATAGGTGTTAGAGTCTAATGATACTGAAATGGAATGAAAATAAGTATGATCAGATGAATTTTGGGAGTTCCGAAGGTTTAGGACTAAAATGCCCTTTTTGGAAAATATAGGTATTAATGATTTTAATCCAATTTGAAATTTTTTAAAGCATCCAATCAATAAGTATTGACCCTAATTAGAGTATTTCATGGTCAATTTGATGATGAGACAGTTGTGGAAGGTAAGTCATTATAAGTAACCAATTAAATGGTAACGAGTGGTAGTGGTTAAAGTGCAAATATGAAAAGTTTTATATAAAGGCGTAATTATAAAAAATTCTTAATGAAAATGGGGGAAAACTTGTAATTAAGAAAAACGCTCATCTTCTTTAAACTTGGGTGGTTGGCCATTGATGGTAGAAAGGAAGGTAGAGAGAGAGAAAAGAAAAGAAAAGAAAAAGAAGAGGGAGTTACGACTAAACCATGAAGAACTGATCCAAGGAGTTTTTCCTGCTCTTCTACCTCCAATCAAGCATCCAACAAGATCCTATGACTGTCCAATTGAAGAAGAAGAAAATGGTTTAGTAAGCTTACTAGTTTTGTTAAAAAGTTGGATTTGATGTGGTATAGGTTAGATTTGGTTTTGATGGTGTAAATTGCACCCGTTTGATGTGATATCAAGGTTAGATTGCATTGGAAGCAGTTGGGAGAAGAAAAATCAAGAAACAAATGTGTGGAACTTTGTTAAAACTTGGTCAAAGGTGAGATATATTGCTTAAAGTGTTTTATTTTGCCATTTGATGATTTAAGATTAATGAATGACATTAGGAAGTTAGTTTAATAATGAAACAATGGAAGAAAAACCAACACTATAACAAAAATGAAGTTTACCGATGGAAATTACTGACAAAAAACCTACACATTTCGTCGGTAAGCTATGTTAATGATGAAATTTACCGATGGAATAAGGCAGAAATGGTTGTAGGTAATAATTTGCGATGAACTCCAGATTTTTCGTCGCAAATTTACTGACGGACATTTTGGATTACCGTCAGTGAATGTACCAACGGTTAATTTGTGCTGTCGATAAGTTTAGCAACGAAAAGATTGTTTTGGTCAATAAAGTTACTGATAGACAAATCTTGTCCGTCGGTAAATTTACTAACGATATTGGTGTTCCATCGGTAAGTTAACGACAACATTACCAACGGTTCTTATTTATCCATTGGTAAATCGAATAGATTTTAAAATTTACTATTTTTTTGTCAACAACAAACTTTGATTTTTTGTCGGTAAATTTACTAAAACTTTTTTTTTTATTTTCCCTGCATTTAATGTTATTTGATAATCTTATAGTTGATGCATAATTTATACAATTATCAATTATCTGTTGATAATATTTTTACTTGTTTCTACATTTAATTTGTTAAAACAGAAAATTGATTGATGGTATAAAGAAAAAGTTATCTTAATTGATAGTAGCAAAATTATTTTGTACATAATAATTATTTAATTAATATGAAATGATTATAAGTACACCATCCATTTGGTGACTGTGGATGCTCTAATTGTTGCGATGAGATGCTACCCCTCCCCTTCAACTCATCCACCTTGTTATGGAGTTGAGCTATATACTTCATCGATTGTTGTAACTGAGTTGCCAATGTCTGTACTGTGCCCCAACACTTATGGACTTCATTAGGTACGAACCGCCTACTAGATGTTGTTGTACTGGATGTGGAGGATTGCAAATAACATATGTTCGCAAATGAACCTAAGTCAAACATCCTTCCATGACGGTCCCTACCACCCATTATATGAAGATAGGTTTGACTCTCATTAACATCTTCAAACTACTGAGATAGTCGTTGAATGTTTTTTTGTATTTGATCTTATCAGAAGGCAATGTTTATGTTAGTAAGTGATAATTATTAAGCATTAATATTAAAGCATAAACTTCTCATACATTTAGTTCTCTAATCAGGTATTGACGAAGGTCACATCATTATGCTTCTTAGTGTGAGTGTGTAAAAGAGCTGACGGGATGTGGGTTTCGTGCCTATAAATTTTCCTTCATTATAATAAAATGTTATAAGTGAATTACAATTTATAAAAAATTTAGCAGAATTTCCTTTGTTTTTATGATATTTGCCCCCTGTTGAACAAAGAAAGTAACTCAACAACACAACCATATATAATACCAAAAATTTATAACATTATCATTCTCCATAATACACATATTTTCATTCCAAAATTTACACATCAAGTTAAATTGAAATACACCAAAGTAAAAAAAAATCAGAATATAAATGAAAAAGTAGATACTTACAAGTCTCTCTGTATGCTCATAGTAGGTAATAAATCCTCTAGTATGTACAAAAAGACTCTTTACCCCCGATCCTGCACGTCTGTTGGTAGAATTATGCTTTGAAATAGACAATACCTCAGGTGATATTCAATACTGCTGCCAACGACTCCGTATTTGTTCAAAAATATAAGGCAGTCATACATCAGTCTTGTGTATCACACCAATAAAGTCTCGATAACGTGTACGTGCTCATCTCTCTCATACTTTATAAATGATTAAGTCAAATTCAAAATCCTAAAAAAATTCTTTCTGAAACAAAAGGAAAAACGTATGATAAGTACTTATAATGTAATATTTATCTAATTAATGTATAAAAATCAATTAAAAACACAATAAATATATTTTTTGTACCTTAAACTCTTGATAATAAAATTCCTTTGTCGCCTGAGACATATTCTTCCATATATAACCCTCAAGATCAATTTTCTCCTTGAATTTAGATGTCATGTTTCTTGAGCACAGTTTAAACGGAATCAACCTAATATTAAAACAATTAACTTTATAACATTTTTAAATTTAAAACTATAACTTAATGATAAACATATGGTGTTTTTATGTATTTTCACTTACAGATTGTTGACAATTGTGATGTAAGTTCTTCCATCAATTCCCTTAGCTCTAGGTTGGAGGTCGCCTCCTTTATCCGCATTATTTACCTCTAATATCTCTATCAGTATAGGGGTGGTGGATGGTGTAGCAGCAAGTACGGAAGGTGATGCCTCATCTGATTCGGTTATGGCTGCAGAATGCTATGCTTCTCCTGGACAGTAATTGGCTCCAAATCATGGTCTGAATCTTAGTCGCATCATATCCAGTTTTCTCTTTGGTGACATATTTCAACCTAAAATTCGTATTTGATTGAATATTGTAGAAATATAAAAATGTCAATTCAATATTTCACAGAATATATTGAAATTTTAATAATTGATTTGTTGAATATAATATTCTATTACAAACAAAAATTAATCGCTATCAACGCTTAATTATAAATCAAAATCATCATCATCTTCTTTTTTTGAAGAATTAAAATCAAAATCAGGCTCCTTTTCATATCTCCCGCCCTCCTCATCCTCTTCAGATGAAATTTCAACATATTAATTATTTGGATCGTTCAAAGGTTCATTCTCGTCATATGTAACAGATGCATTTATTTCATAAACATCTTCCTGAAACGCTTCCCTTTCAACTATATGTTCTCCTTTTCGATGTGATTCAAAAACATCTCTAGGTTTAACTTTACAAATGAGCAACCAATTTGACTTATCTTGTTGTAAAACGAGAAAAGGGATATAATACACTTGGATCACTTACATTGCCAACATGAAAGGTTCAAATTATTTAAATCTTCTTTGCTTGTTGATTTCAGGCAAATTATATCAGACATGTACTTTTGTACCAACATTTGAAGTTGGATCAAACCAGTCACACTTAGATATCACACTTTACTTTATTAGCAATTTAGGGTAATCAATTTCAAGTATCTCAATAATTTTACTATAGTAATCCATCAATTCTCCCTGTATGCAGACTCTACTATTTATTGTTATTATGCTATGGTCACGATATTTGTATCCATTAACAAAATACATTGGATACGATTTAACAGTTCATAAAGGTCTCTTCGTAAGATCACATATGAACTTGTTCTCTATTTGATTTTCTAAAGCCTACATAAAAGAATTTATCATATTAAACAATATAGTGTCATTTGAACACTTTAATCTTATAATTCAATCATTTCAATAATTGTAAGTGAAAACTTACATATTCTCGAACCATCGAGGAAAGTGTCTTCTAACTTCTTTATTGATATCATCCTATTTTTTCTCAGGCATTAGCTTGCATAACCATTCCTTGTATATCTAAAAACGTTATTATGTATTTCAGTTGTGAATAACACTAAATTTCAAAACCCAAATAATCAATTTCAACTTACTGCATGAAAGGTTGAACATTTTGACGGTTTAATAAAATGTAACCATAAGTAGCCTTAATTACTTCCTCCATTAACATTCTTCTTGTTGAACATCCATATGTCCGTGTAATAGTTGTGAAAATAGGTAAGTTACCATCAGCATCACTGATGTTTCACATCAAAGTTGCTCTCAACACAAAATTTTGTTTCAGAGACATGTCATATGTCTTAATACCATATTCCCAAAGATGCTACAATTCAAATATCAATGGTTGTAAGAATACGTCAATTTTACGTTTTGGATTTGTAGGTCCTAACACAATTACTATCAAGAACATATATGCCTCATCTATACACATCCATGGAAGCAAATTATAAGGAGTAATTATGATTGGCCATGATGAATATCATTGGTCGGATTGATCAAAAGGTTGGAATCCATCTGTCGACAATCCTAACCTAACATTTCGACTTTCAACTACGAACTCATGATGGGTGTTATTGAAATATTTCCATACCAATATATCTGATGGATGACTCATTATTCCATCTTCCTGTTCGTGTTCATTATGCCATCTCATGTATGATGCAGTAACATAAGAAGCATATAGTCTCTGAAATCTCGGAGTTAGCAGGAAATAATACATCTGCTTTCAGGTAACTAATTTCTATTTCATAGTATGCTTTCTAGGCTTGAAACTAGATTGACCACAAAATTTGTACTTTTGTAATTCCATGTCATCTCCCAATAGAACATACATCCCAATTTGTAACAATCAATCTTTTCAATAGACAAACCAAAACCCCTAATAAGTTTCTTCATATTGTAAAAACTATCAACTATTGTATGATCATTAGCTAATGATTCATTATACCATCCATGAATTTTATCAAAACTATGATAAAAAATATTCCCTTCAGAAATTATGCTTAATATTCGAGTAATTGAAGATAATTGAGTCATTGTCTCAAAATTTGGCCAAAATTCTTAGTCAGCTGAGTGCAGCTTGTCAAAAAATTATTTTGCATGTGGGTTTGGTTCTTGATCACGGTTTTTTGATGTGTATAAGTTTTAATTGATTAGCCTCGATAATCTGCAAGTATACGGGTCATTCACGTAGTATCTAAAGTGTCGATCCCTCGAGGAGGGATAACCTAATCCTAAACTCTAAGGCCAAAACCAATAATAAAATTTCAAATGTAATGAAACCAAAAAAAGAATGCAATTCAATCTAGCAAATCAATTCAAGATCAATTACAAAAATATTATCAACTTAGAAATTGTAACGCACGCTCAAGAATCTACCTAAAGAACTACCAATTGAGAGAAATGGAATTTTACCTACCTTTATTGCCAACCTAATCAATTATGAATTACTAGATTATTGTTCTAGACGATCCTAGGGTTGATTACTCTCTCTTGAGTTATCACCATTAACATTAATTTATAAACTCTAATCAGATTATAGAAGTTGCAATTTCTCAATTAACAATCTATCTAAAACCCTAATTAGATCTTAAGTTATCTAATAAACTATGGGAAACTATTGCAATATCTCTCTTTGCATAGTTTACCGATTTGATTTAATTCTCGTTCTATTAAATCGTCTAACCCTCATTAGCCCAATTTAATTATTTTTCACTCGATTCACCCTCTTAGTTTATGACCAAATTATGCAATTGTAGAAATTAAATCACAACAAATCCAGTAAAACGTAAATAATCAAATTTCATTAAACCAAAGATAAAACCCCGAAGGTGAGTTTAAAAGCAACATCAACATCCAAAAATCCTATCATCAACTATTATTCCAATTCTATACAATAATAAAATTGAAAACAACAAGAAATATGAAATTGAACGAATGAAGGGAGGCAGTGACGTCAAGAAACTCCTGATCCAGAAGTACGTCGAGTTAACTTCTTCTCCACTTCTCTCTTCCTTCTTTTCTTCCTCTATCTTTCGATCATTCACTCTAGGGTTTCTCTCTAAGTGGCTGATATAAAAGCTCCCTACTCTTCTTTGTCTTATTTTTAAAATACCTTTTGTCTTCTGAGTTTCTGAGGTCTAAAAGGTCAAAACATTCCTTAAAAACTTGACATTTTTGAGTGTCTACACATCTGCCCACATCTAAGCCTTCTGTCACGATCGTGGCAAGCAAGCTATGATCGTGGGTCATGTCTTGGGCTTCTGTCATGATTGTGGCATATGGGTCACGATTGTGGGCTAACTCTTGTGCTTCGGTCACGATCGTGGCCTGTTGTGTCACAGTTGCTTGCCGCTATTTTGGCCCAAATGTCTCCGAAATTTCTCCATTCTTCGACATTGACCCTAAAATACTAACAAACACATCAAAGCACCTAAAAAACATAATAATGAAGCTCAAAGACTTGCTCTAACCTATAAAAATAAATAATTAACAAACTAGCACAATTCCTAACATATGCTAAATAATTGAATTAATCATTAAATACATATCAAACTAGGCACGCCCTAAAACATGATGCAATTCACCACTTATCAACATCCCCATACTTAAATGTTTGCTTGTCCTCAAGAAAACAAAACACACAACATAATGCAATAATGAGACAATGACTACAACTTTATGAAATAAAGTGAATTTAAAACACAATCATTCAAGTTATATTAAATCATTAAAATGCAAAATTTGTCTAGGGGCTTTGAACTAAATATACATATCAATCCATATCGAAGTGTTAATTTATTTACCCCTTTCAATTTTGCACACACATTAATAATTCTTTGGTCATTTAAAATTTATAACTACGCCTACGTACGTTTTCATGAAAAGTCAAGTTATCACAAGTTCAGTAGGTTTTTATTAGAAAATGCTTTTTTTCCTTTTTATATTTATTTGAACAAGGACCTAGTCTTTTTCTTGGAGGAAAACATTGGTAATGAATGTCGATCTGATTAATCGACTAAGTCATTTTTTATTAAGCTGCTTGGTTGAAATGTCATTATAACTTTTTGATGCAGAGGCACACATTTGTGATGCATGTCGATCCGATTATTTAGCTAAATCACATTCTTAACTGGAAAATAGCTCTATTCATAACTTGAAGATTAGCGGAATAGTAATTTATTTAAAATTAACAAACAAATTTTTTTTATTGCATACCTTGTTGCTTTAGCTACTTGTTTCCATGAAGAAAATACTAGCAAACCTACTTAAGTCCAAAGACCTCAAATTATGAAAGAATGCGACAATTTAGAGGGCTATAACTTAACGCTAAATCCTAATTAAGCTACATATTTAACCAAAGAACCTGATTCACTAATTTTGCAAGCTAAAGATTCTTTTCAGCCTAATAGACTTTTTTCAAAATTAAATCAATTTCAATCCATCTAAATCATTGACAAATTCACATAATTTACAAAATGCAATCTAATAACTATCATATAATATGCAAAACTCACATTCAAATCAAAACATATAACCCTCCCTACTCTTGAACAACACACTATACTCAATATGAGAAGGGGACAAACAAACACACATAGAAAGAAGAGACATAAAATTAAAGTAAAACAAAAAGTAAATAAAGAGTAGATTTAAAGAGAAAAGGGTTAGAACAAGGCCTCATAGTGATGGTGGTGGGGATGGTGTTGGAGATGGCAGTTGGACACCTTGAGCCTCGAAATAACAATGGATATGACGTATGTCCTGGCTTTGACGTCGTTGTGTTTGGGCCATCTCCTTCATTCTTATGGAGTTCTCCTTAGGTGTATCTATAATTACCTTGGTGCTTGCGGAGATTGTATCAAGCACTTTCTTCTGGCCCTTTTCTTCTATTTCTTCTTCTTCCTCAAACTCTTCACTAGTCGAGTCCTCTTCTGCCTGTTGAGGCGGCACTATACTCAAACTCTCCCAACTAGCCCTGATCTTTACATAAGTCTTTTGGCTGATATCCTAGAGTTCCATGTTATGGGACTTAAGGATTTCAGCACGCCATAGGTGATGATTTAGAAAATCTAAGAGGTGGATAGTTAGACCACTAGAGTCTTCTATTAATACTTAATAATGGCGGAAACTAAGTATCCCATACCTAAATTGTTACTCCTCTTGTATAGAGTCGCAACGATAGTGTTTACAATATTTGTGGAGGTGCACATTGGAATGTTGTAATCCATGCACCATAACATGAAGAGTTCCTTTATTGAACACTTGTTTGTGCAATAACAAGTGCTCATGGTCTTTGGGATGTTATTGTGGGCATTTTTGGCATCAAATTGCTCTAACCCAATGAGCTCATTCTAATAGCAATAAGCACGAAAATCATTGTGCTGATTGATAATGGAAGGCTCAGGGAACCCACACATATCGAACATGATTTCGATGTTTAGTTTATAAGCTCGTCCCTGTAACCTAAACCACATTACTTTAGGATTCCTAGGTTCGTAGGAAAGGAAAGTAAAGAATTCTATAGTGAGGACCTAGTAGACAGGAAATTGGACGTGTGAATTTCACCCACTAAATTCTTTCTACTAAGTTTTCTACCCTATCACGTAGTTTTAGCCTATTAAGCGTATCAAAATCAAAATATTTCGAGACTACAATTTGTTTAGCATTGAGTGATTGGAAATGAATACCTTCCTTGTCTATGTAGATCGAGAATGGTGCTCCAAAGTCTGCTGCCTTGTTCCTTCTCTCTTGTCCCGAGACTTGGTTTCGTCTTGATGATTGATCCTACTTTGCTAATTGCTTAATACGTGACATATTGGCTTATAAGTAGGTAGAGGATGAAAGAGAATGGAGGTTTGAACTTTGGGTAGAGAGAAGTGAGAATGTTTGGAGGTTCTAAACTTAGAAAGATAAAGTAAAAATGAAAGTGAGTGAAAAAAGTGAAAGAAATGAATATATAGGTAGATAGAGGGTAAAATAGTAAAAAATGAATATGAAATTCACGTCTCCCCTTTTTTCCCTATTGTAGGCCATGATCGTGGCTTGCAAATTTTTCACCAAATTTTAATTTTTCTCTTCTTCTGAAGTCAATTATTAACTCTTTGGGGGCCCTTCACCTCTTTTTTGCTTACTTCCTCGATCATCAAATTCATGATGAGACCCGTGCCTTCCCGATTATATTTGGAAATGAACTATGGAATCCAACAATCTAAAAATCAAGGGAAATAATGTCAAATTAATAGACCATGAGTTGCCTTCCATGTGGCACTTCTTTTAACGTCGATAGCTCGATGTTCTTTTTGTGCTTAAGGTAGTTCGAATAAATCATGTAATGGCAGTGCAATCATCGATCTTACAATTTGCATATGAGCTACCATGCTTTGGATTCCACTCTCCCTCCGATTTTCCTTCATTCTCCTTCTTCTTCACAATTGTTTCTTTCTAGATGCATTCCGAGAATCTTCAATATCTTCTTATTGTCTTTGAGGTTCAGTTTCCTTGATATTAGTTGGAGGTAAAGGAGAACCGTAGTCTTTCTTTGACATTTTGAAGGTTATTTGATGTTTGTCGACCCTTAGAGTTAGTTCACCGTCATTAATGTCAATTATGGAATGGGCAATAGCCAAGAATGGTCGTCTAAAGAACATAGGGGTTTCCACATCTTCTGAAATATCCAATATATAGAATTCAGTGGGAAACCTTCGGTCGATGAACTTTCCTATCTGTCATCTTCACTAGCATCTTTATGGGTTCTTACTCTCCCAACCCTAACTTTTGACTAAAGGTAAAGGGCATCATGTTGAAACTTGCTCCCAAATCTACAAATGCCCTGTCTATTTCAACTCCATTGATACTATAAGGAATGTAAAAATCCCCTAGGTCTTCTTTCTTGTGTGCTATGTTAGGGTTTTCTTCCGCTATGCACTCCTTAACCTTCTTCTTGTTTGATTCCTTTAGTGTGATATGCGCTTGTAGATGTTTTGTTATGTCTTCAAATTTATGTAATTCAACCTCCCTAGAATTCATTGTCGCTCTACTTGTAATTGAATTCCACTGAGTCAGAATAAGGTACAAAAGTTCAGGTCAAGGTTCCTCCTTTTATTGAATTACGAGCTCATTTGGAAGGAATTCTATAATTACTTGTCCTTCTCCCTTAGTTCTACCTTCTTTTGCATACTCGAGTTTCTTTTCTTGAGTATGAGTAGTGGCTATGATCCATTCCTTTGGGTTAGACTTGGTATTGCTTAGAAGGGTTCCTACATTTCGAGTAGAAATTGCCTCCACTAGTTGACCTACTTGGACCTCCAGATTGTGTATTGAAGAGGCATGGTTCTTACTGACTTGCTCAAATTTTCTTTCAAGCCTCCTATGTTCATCCTCCATGCCTCTAATTTTATCTAAGATCTTATCTAGCTTGGATTCCATTAAGCTTTGTTTGTTTTGTTGGAAGCCTTATTGTCTTTGAGGTCTGAACTATCCTCTAGTATTGTTTGTCCATATTCTTCCACCTGAGGTTGTATATGTTGGAGTAGCGATTGTTTCCTCCTCCTCGTACATACTGATCTCCCATGTTCACTTGCTTTGGATCACTTTCCTTCATCAATAAACAGTCCACTGTATCATGGTTCATTTGTCCACAAAGTTTACACTTAAGTTGCACAACTTTCATCGAAGCTAAGGACGAAGTCTTCATGTTGTTGAACCATTAAGTTAGGTTGTCAATTTTATCTTGCATCTCCATCATTTGATCAATAGCTACAATTCCTTTTTGTTTTCATAATGTAGTGTTTTGTCCACTCTACTCGTTCATCCATAGGCAGCTATTACTTGCCATCTCCTCTATCAGCTCTTTCGCTTCATCTACTGTCTTTCTCATCAATGATCCTCCTAAAGCTGCATCAATTATGCCTCTTGTATGTGGGGTTACTCCATTAAATGTCTTCAACAAGAATTCCTTGGTTAAGCTATAATGTGTGCATTTCCGTTGCAAATCCTTATATCATTCTTATGCTTCATAGATCGATTCCTCGTACTTTGCTGGAAGTTACTAATCTCAATGATCGTTATAGTCTTGGTCACGAGAAAATACTTATCTAAAAAGGAACGAACTAGCTGATCCTAAATTATGACATTGGCTAGGTTGTGCGAATGATAAAAGCCTCTGTTCTATCTCTAAGGGTAAAAAGAAAAGCCTAATTTTGACTGCATCTTTTAACATCTGATGGTATTGAAAGGTATCATAGATTTTAAGGAAGTTCAATATGTGTGCGTTAGGATCTTCATTCATTAGTCTATAAAAGTACACATTTTGTTGAAGCATATTTAGAAGGGCTGGTTTGATTTCAAACAATGCTGGTTGTACAGGCGGCCTAGCTACTCCTTGGCTAGCCGCATTGAAACTTAGTCTGATGAAGTCCATAAGGGTCTGTTGTTGACATCCTTGGTTCACTCCATGATCCAAATCTTATTGAAATTCCTTGGTCATTGTTGCTTTCATGATTTCCTCTTCTTCTTCATGTCGAGCTTTCCTAATGGATAACTTTCATTGGGTTATGTCTAATTTTATGGGTTCAGTTGCATGACTCAATCTTGTTATGCATCTTGTGTTCATGTAAGAGTTCGATTCTAGAAATAGAAAGAAAGAACGAAAAAAAAATTTAAAACTAACTGAACACCTTAAACTATAGAATTAAACTAATCTCCTCCCAACAACGCCAAAAGCTTGACCATAGTTTTTCGATGTGTGTAAGTTTTAATTGATTAATCTCAATAATCCACAAGCACATTGGTTATTCACGTAGTACCTAAGATATCGATCCCACGAGGAGGGATAATCTAATCCTAAACTCTAAGGACAAAAACAATTGTAGAATTTCAACTGTAATGAAACTAAAAAAATTGCAATTTAATCATGCAAATCAATTTAAGATTCAATTACAAAAATATTAACAATTTAGCAATTGTAACGCACACTCAAGAATTAACCTAAAAAACTACCAATTGAGAAAAAGGGAATTTTACCTACCTTTATGCTAACCCAATTGATTATTAATTACTAGATTATTGGTTCTAGACTATCCTAAGGTTGATTACTCTCTCTCGAGTTATAACCATTAATAATAGACCCCATTTTCGGAGTCTAACTCGTCAGTTAAATGTCAGTGCATTATGGAATCTCATTAGCCAACTTAGGCTCATCTTCATTCTCATAACATCCCAAAATTTCCATAATTGAACACTTGATATACAACAATCCATTCTTATGTTTATATCCTCAACCATCACCCTAAACAAATCATTCATTTTTATCTCTTATCTTCATATCAAACTAAGCACATTTCAATCTCCATTCAAGCCTAAATGTATCATAGGAATGCATCGATAAGTCTACAGTATATATATATATATATATATATATACATGATTTGAATCAATTAGCATAAATTTTACTACAGATGTCAGATTAAGGTTATTTAAGCATGGTTTTGAAGAGGACTTCGAGTTCTACAACTTCTATGAAGACCCGAAAGAGTGATTTTTTCATCTAGAGGGTCAAAATTACACATTTATAAAACTATCCCAAGAATGTTCGCTTAGCAGACATAGGTCCCTTCATACGGACATGAATTGAGCTGGGAAACTAAAATACCCAAGAAGGTCCACCCAACATACATTTACGAGTCAAATTCCATATTTCCAACTCCTACAAGTTACCTATGACCCATCTTATGCATATCTATCATTCCTAGCTAATTTTCCTCATCATTTTCCTTCATTATCACTTCCATTTCAACTTGATATCATTTATAATCAATTCATAATCTATGTTTGGTCATCATCCCAAAAACATAACCTTCAAACTTATAAACATTCATCATAAATTTCTGTACATGTTCAACCCCATTTATCATCTTCATTTCATCTCAAACTTATCACACTACTTCTTCCCATTTAAATATGCCATAGTACTTATGACACTACTTCCCATTTCAAGACACCTTATTACTCTTATTCTATTAGATCAAAATAAAAAATCTATGAAGTGTCCTACATACACCCTATACAGTGTCAATAACTTGTAATAGTTATATCTTTCAAATCCGATCTCCAAAATTTACAAACTTGATATCATTGGAAAGGTAAAAGGATAAACTACAACTTCCAAGAAGAAAACCTTGTCTAAAAGAGCCTAGATTAATACAACTTTTCCCCTGAAGTCAGAACACAAATTTTTACCCCTATGAATGCTTAAAAATGTAAAGCAAAAACTTGGAAATTCATTAGCGAAACATAAATACATTTCATTACCAACAAAAGAAAAGAGTTTTATAAAGATTTAATGGGCATTTCAAGACCCAAATACATTATTGATTTGATAATCCAAAAAATACAAAAATACACACATAAGTGATACTTGAAATGTGGCTAAAGCCTTGGGTTTTCATAAACTAACTTAAATACAAAAATTATGCAATCTTGGAGTGATGCCTTAACTCTCTCTTACTCGATCTCTTGCTGTTCACCTGGAGATGGGGAGGAAGGGGGTGAGCTAAAAAGCTCGTGGGTAACAAGTTTATAGCAGAGAAACAAGCAAAAACATTGAAAATATTCATTGCCATAGTAAAATGCTTTGCAACCATAAAACATGTATTTCCCAAATTCTCAAACTTGTCAAACACATCATACACAACATAAGACATGTATTTCTCAAATTCTCAAACTTTTCAAACACGTCTTAAACAACAATAGACATGTATTTCTTAAATTCTCAAATTTGTCAAACATATCATAAACAAAAAAAGACATGTATTCCTTAAATTGTCAAACTTGTCAACAAATTCATACACAACATAAGCAATCATAATAGTTTAAGTTGTCCATAAACATGAGAGAGTTCTTGTGAATGTCTAGTAATAACAGAATAGACCACTTTAGGTAGTCCATAAACATGAGGGAGTCCTTGAAGGAGCTCCACGCCACTAGCGGGCAGGTGGGAGAAGTCTTTAACATGGTCAACGTACACATGACATAACATAATAGACCACCTCAAACCCACACAAACATGAATTTCATATTTATATCATCTTGCACATTTGGAATCATGATTTTCATAAGTATGATATTTTTCAAATACAATTTCCAACATCATTTCATAAATCATCATCAAGATTCATGTACCAAACATATAGGAAATGCTTCAATCATTGAAGAAGCCATAAATGCAAAATTTATAAAGAAATTGAAACCATTTCAATCTTTTGATTTAGAAAAATACTCATGGCTCATTAACTCAACTATAAACATGCAACCCACCAGAATTCCTTGTTTAAAAACTTGCTTTAAAATGTCCTTCCTCTTGCTCCTCTTGCCTTACTTGATTTCCTTCAACATTGGCAAAATTTCAATTCAATAAGAATCCAAATTGAGAAACCAACAAGCATATTCACTAAAATTGATTCTAGAATACTTAAATCCATGCATTTCCTAAGCTTCATGAACCAAAATCTTTCCAAAAATCCAAAGAATTAAAATTTGGCTTACCTTGAATATTCACCAAATAAAGAGATGTTTAGGTCAAATGGAAGTTCTTCTCTTCCTCTTTCTTTTTCTCTTCTTGAACACCCTCAAAATCACTCTTAAAAGCTAAGAAAAGATGAAACCCTATCTTGCGTTCTCTCTTTTTCTCTCATGGATATCTCTCTCTCACTTTTCTCTCTTTTGTTTCATTTTTTTCACTTCTTTCCTACTTCAATCACGTTTTTGTTCTTCTAATACACAAGACACACTTTTTCCTCTTCCAATTCTACCCTTAATAAGTGTTAAAAGTCAATCCTACCCTTCTTTTAATGCTTCATGCCTTTTTATCTTAAGTGACATGCCAAAATTGGCCTCAATACATTCTTAAAGCATTAATTTCGCTAACTAGTGAAATAAAATCCTACTAACATTGAAATAAATAATTAAACTCCAATAATAATTTTATCATGACCTCATAATTCATTCTAAGGCAAAAATTCAAATTCCATGCTTATTCCATAAAATATCATGCTTAATTCAACGAAAAAATTCGAGGGCCAACAATCAACCCTAATTTATAAACCCTGATCATATTATAGAAATTACAATTTCTCAACTGACAATCTATCCAAAACCTAATTAAATATGAGGTTGTCTAATAAACTATCAGAAACTATTGTAAGATCTCTCTTCGCATAATTTACTGATTTGATTTAATTCTCGTTCCATTAAATCACTTAACTCTAATGAGCCCAATTTAATTATTTTTCACTCAATTCACCCTCTCAGTTTATCAATGAATTATGCAATTGTAGAAATTAAATCACAATAAATGCAGTAAAATATAAGCAATCAAATTTCATTAAATAAAAGATAAAACCTAGAAGGTGAGTTTAGAAGCAACATCAATATCCAAAAATTTGATCATCAACTGTTATTCCAATTCTATGCAATAATTAAATTCAAAATAATAAGAAATATGAAATTGAAAGGACGACGGTAGGTAGAGATGTCCAAAAACTCCTAATTCAGGAAGTACGACGAGTTGGCTTCTTCTCCATTTATTTCTTCCTTCTTCTCTTCCTTTATCTCTTGATAATTCACTCTAGGTTTTCTCTCCAAGTGGCTAATACAAAAGCTCCCTCCTATTCTTTGTCTTATTCTTTAAATAACTTTTGTGTTCTAAGCAGCTCTAGCGTTTTTTTGGGGTCCTAAAGGTTTGAAAAACCCTCAAGACTTGACGTTTTCTAGTGTCTGCTCGTCTATCCAATGCAGTCCATGATCATGGTCCTACATGCAAGGATCGTGGGCCATGTCTTGGGCTTCTGTCATGATCGTGACATATGGGTCATGATCGTGGGCTGACTCTAGTACTTCTGTCATAGCCTATTGTGCCAGGATCATGGGCCGTTGTTTCGGGGCCGAATGTCTTCGAAACTTCTTTATTCTTCGGTGTTGACCTTGAAACACTAACAAACACAACAAGGTACCTAAAAAACATAATAATTAACTTCAAAGACTTGTGCTAACCTATAAAACAGTTAATCCATAAATAATTAACAAAATAACATAATTCTAACCTAAACACATACTAACGATTGAATTAACCATTAAATACATATCAAATTAAGGCCTAAAATATGATGCAATCCACACTTATTATTTATTCTTTAAGATTTTACATATTTTCCTGAAAGGTATAACCGATTGCATCGTAAACCATTTGCATGTAGTTTTTTCAGTTGCACCCACATTATTTGTTTTAAATCCAATCCCCCCTTCAAACTCATCTATATTCACTGGCGAGTCTACTTCATTCCTTTGAGGTGCTACAAATCAATGGTTCCCCATGTCATGTCACTCAAATAATTTGGGACAAACCCTTTTCTCAACAAATAGCCATTCACTTCATTAATAGGAAGGAAACGAACATGTTTGCACTTTTTATAAGGACATCTGATCTTTGGGCCATCCATATATGGAGGCTGAGAACATATATAATGAATAAAAGCTTTAACCCTTTTAACAAAGTCAAGATTAATGAAATCATTAGGTGTCAATCGTCTATACATCCAAGATCCATCATCATTACTCATTTCTGCAAAATTGTTAATTTTAAAGAGTGATTTTATACTCAGTATCCTTCATTTCCCCTAAATTTACTAAACATAATAAACTTTAGAAAACATCCCCTAAATATTAATTAACTGAATTAATTACCTACAATTGATTTTAATACTATGGTATGTGGCATTATTTACACCTGTGAATCAAGAAAGCAAATTTTTGTTGTGACTTCTAGACTAGTGAAATTTTTCATCGATAAGTCTTGTGGGAGCTACATCATAGGTTTTCAACCCATATACTGTCCTAGGGGTTTATTATGCAAAGAGCTATCTTGTCTATTAAAGGTATTAATTTCTTGTATTAATGCTAAGTTTGCATTAATCACATTGAAGTTGAAGTATTTATGTTTGAATTAATCACCTACAATTGATTCGATACTATGGTATATGACATTGTTTACACCTGTGAATCAAGAAAGCAAGTTCTTGCTGTGAATCCTATGCTTGTGGAATTTTTCACCAATAAGCATCACGAGAGCTTCATCACGAGTTTCAAGCTTATATATCGTCCTAAGGTTTACTATACAAAGAACTATCTTGCCTATTAAAGATATATGAATTTCTTATGTTAATACTAAGTTTGCATTAATCATATTGAAGTTGAAGTATTTATGTCTTAATTGATCACCTAAAATTTATTTTGATACTATGGTTCATGGCATTGTTTACACCTGTGAACCAAGAAAGCAAATTATTGTTGTGATCCCTACACTTGTGAAATTTTTCACTGATAAATCTCATGGGAGCTGCATCACAGTTTTCCAACCTATATACCATACTAGTGATTTATTATGCCTCAAATCATCCATAAGATCTTAAGCTCATTCCACATATAGTAAATGATTATGTAATCATACATCTACTCATCAATGATTCAAACATAACCCAAACATAAATACTTAGACTATTAAAGAGGAACATAAAAACTCATCAACAATTATAAGATTATTCTACACAACAACACAAAATCAAGACCTCTTTTACATTCACAAAACTCAAACGCAACTAATTAATGTATTATTAAAGCAACACATATGGTAGATATTAGTTGGATGACATACCTAGATGGACGGACAACTACAGACTACAAAAAAGAAAGATAAGTGACGCTCTTAAACATAAAATAAGGCCTGCAAAAAAGAATATTTTGTATTAGTTAACTGGTGGGAATGTACCATTGTTTGGAAAGGACTAAAATCGACATAAAAATCTGCTTCATCTTTAAAAGCATGCAAGATAAAACAAAGACATTGTGAACATCGAACACTAGTTTTGATATGATGAAGTTTTAATATTTTAAACCTTAATATTTCTACAAGCGCACGGGTCGTTCACGTAGTATCTAAGGTGTCGATCCCACAAGGAGGAATAATCTAATCCTAAAATCTAATTCTTAACTTAAAACCACAATAATTCATAATAAACAAACTAAGATAGAAAATATTCAATTGAGCAATCAAATTCAAGAATTAAATTTGAAAGGATAAACAAGATAGCAATTGCACATCCAAATCAAGAATCAACTTAGGAACTACCAATTGAGAGAAAGTAGATTTTTATATGACTTTAATGAAAACCTAATTAATTATGAAATTATTTAATAACTGGGTTTAGACAGTTCTAGGGTGGATTACTTTCTTTCAAGTTATAATCTTTAACCCTAATTAGATTATGAGAATTGTAACCTCTCGATTCACAATTTAACCAAAACCTAAATTAGTTCTGAATTTATCCAATAACCTTCCGAAACCTATGCACGATCTCTCGTTACACAATTTTACTAGTTTGATTCAATTCTTAATCTATTAAACTACCTAACTCTTGTTAGTGCAATTTAATGATTTTCACTCGATTCACCCTCTCGGTTTGTTACCGAATTATGAAGTGCAGAATTTGAATCACAAATAATTCAATAAAAATGAAATAAATCAATTCCTCAATATCAAAGAAAAATTCCCAAAGGTGAGTTTAGACAAGTATTCAACATTCAACAAATATATCATCTATGATTATCTCAAATTCTATACCATCATAAAAAAAGAAGAAATAAAATGAGAACTATACTTGGAGTGGAATGATAGAGGTAGCAATAGCAAGAAACCTTCCGTTTCATGAAGTACTTCGCATTAAGCTTTTTCTCCATGTCTCTCGATAAAGCTCTCTAGGGTTAAGGATTGTGGTTGTTGTGAAAGTGCCCATCTACTGCTCTTCATGTTCTTTAAATACCTTGGCAGCCCTAAACTTCCTTCGGGGTCGAATCAATCCAAAAAATTCCTCAAAATTTGACGTTTTCACTTATTTTTGTGTCCTAACCCTTTTTGTCACAAGCGTGACTGATACTAACCATGATCATGGCCTGGGGCATAGTGGCTTACATGGAGCCGTGGTTTTGGCCTAAGAGTCTACAAAACTTCTCTGATCTTCAACGTTAACCCTGAAGCACTAACAAACACATCAAGGTACCTCAAAAACATAATATTTAAGCTCAAAGACTTATACTAACCCATAAAAACACTTAAACACATAAACTAACACAATTCAAACCTAAACACATACTAAACAATCAAATTAACATTTAATACATAACAAATTAAACCCTAAAACATGACATAAATCACACCTATCAACATCCCCACACTTAAACATTTGCTTATCCTCAAGCTAACAAAATAACAAATGCATAAATTCACATAATGCAGTAATGGGGTAATGGCTTCAACTTGATGAAATAAATTTAATCTTAAACACAATCATTTAAGTTATATCAAATCATTAACATGCAAAATCTCTGTTTAGGGGCTTTGAGCTAAATATACAAATTAATTGAGATCTCAGTGTTAATTTATTTACCATTTTCAATTGCACACACACATTAATAATTCTTTGGTCATTCACACTTTGTAACTGTTCCTAAGTACAATTTCATGAAAAATTCAAGCTATTACAAGTACGGTAAGTTTTTGTTAAGAACAATTTTTTTAATTCTTTTAAACAAGGACTTAGTCTTTTACTTGGAGGTTACTTGGAGGTAAACATTGGTGATGAATGTCAATTCGGTTGCTTGACTAGGCCATTTTTATTTTGACGCGGAGGTATACATTTGTGATGCATGTCGATCTGATTATTTGGCTATATCATGTTTTCAACTAGCTATTAGCTCTATTCATAACCCGAAGGTCAGCGTAACAGTTATTTACTTAACAAACATTTTTTCATTACCTTATCTTATTGGTTTGACTACTCGTTTTCGTGAAAAATTACTAGTTAAGTTACTTAAGTTGAAAGGCCTCAAATTATGAACGAATGTGGCAATTTAGAGGGTGCTAAAATTTATACTAAATCCTACTTAAATTGTATATTTATCCAAAGACCCCAATTCACTAATTTTGCAAGCTAAAGATTCTTTACAGCCTAATAGACTATGTTCAACATTAAATCAATTGCAATCCATATAGGCCATTGACACATTCACACAAATCACAACATGCAACCTAACAACTATCATACAGTATGTAAAATCACATACAAAAGCAAAACACATATCCCTCCCCACTGTTGAATAACATATTGTGCTCAATGTAAGATGGGGCTAACAAACACATAAGAAAAAAAATAAATATAAATTAACGTAAATAGAATAAAAACGAAGACAAAATAGAAAAAAGAAAATGGGTTAGAACACAATCTCATGGAGATGGAGGCAGGGATGGTGTTGGAGATGGCAATCGAATGCCCTAAGCTTTGAAATATCTATGGATCCGACGGATATCCCGACTTTGGCATTATTATGTTCGAGCCATCTCCTTCATCATTCTAGTGTTCTCCATAAGTGTCTTGTTAGTTTTGGAGATTGCATCCAGAACTGTCTTCCAGCCTTGTTCTTCCTTTTCCTCTTCATCAGACTCTTCACTAGTTGATTCCTATTGTTGAGGTGGCACTCAACTCGAGCTTGCCTAACTGGCCCTAATCTTAACACGTGTCTTCTAGTTGATATCCCGAAGTTCCATATTATGGGACTTAAGGATTTTAGCCTACCATAAATGGTGATGGTTTAGGAATTCAGGGAGGTGAACAGTTAATGTAACATCCCATTCCCATATTAGGGTTAGAGCCAGAAACACCATACATGAGAACTAGCAATGAGGAATTAGAACAATGCATTTCATACTCATTCATAAAATAACATCATATACGTGACATTGATTATTGCACACATTACAATAATTTTTACACACACTCATTTGACATTTCTAAGTATAAATGATTGATTTAATGCTATTATGATGTGGATAGTGAATATTTGTTCTGAAAATTGATTTGGTGAATCAAATTATTAATTTAGAATTTTTGGAGAAGTTTGAGAATTTTTGGGTATTTATGGATTAGGAAAAATACCAAATGGCAAAACAATCAATAAATGGTAGTAGAAATAAGTGATAGGTGATAAGAGAAATAATTGACATAAGATATTAGGATTTAATGACAGATGTCATTTAAAATTCGGAGTCAATTGGATTAGAATTGGGAGACAAATGGACTAGTATTTTAAAAGACCCAAAATTGGACCATGAGAAATTGACATGTGGCAAGTGACAAGTGTCACTCTTCGTAAGCTTCTCTCCCGCACTCATCTTCTTTATTTCTTCTTCTTCTCCATTCACGGTTTTGGCTCTCCACCTTCACAACCTTGAGTTTTGTTAACAATAAAGCCACCCACTTCAAGATCCTTGTGTTCCTCTTCATCTTGCTATAAAATGACCACTCCTTGAATGATGATGTTCATGTGATATATAGGAAAGATAGGGTTTGGTTATTTTGAAGATCTTGAAGTAAACAAGTAAATTAAAAACTTTACTCTTCTTGATTTGTTGAATGAAGAATATATAATGATTGTTAGAGTGCATATGATCATAAGATGGTGTTATATATGTTAGACGTGAATGAGGGGTATGTTCATGTCTTGCTTTTATGTGTATGATGATTTATGATTCATATATTGATGTAGAGATAATTTAGAGTTAGAATGAGTCCTAAAATGGGCCTGAAAGAAGTGCAAAAATTTGATTTATAAATGAATGTTATATGTTTTGCTTTTGGTTTAATGATTAAACATAGATCACGAATTGTTGTGTATGATATTATGTTAAAGTGGAAGTATGAATGAAGAGGAAATAATGAAGGCATGAGTTAAAAATGATAGACTAAGTAAAAAAGATGAACGAGGATGGGAATGAAGTTAAATGTGTGCTAAAATATGCTAGATGGAGTGTTTTACTGAATATACATTTGTAATTTGGACATATCTTGATTTGTAGAAATCGAAACTAGATGAGTTTTGATTTAGATTAAACTAGAGACAGATGGCTATAATTATAGAGTCTTGAAATTTGGCTTGAAGTAGAGAATTGTATTCTGTCGAGGTTTGAGAATAGTCTATAGTATTTTGACTATAACGTGCATGATACTGAACCAAAATGTGTTGTCATTAGAAACTTAAGACATTTAGGAACATTTGATTAGAAGAACATGCTGCCTAAAAGCCTTATTGTCCAGGTAAAAATGGCCATAAAAAACTGACCTAAAAATCTGTCAAGAGAAAAACTGGGAAAACTGCAAGAATATTGGGAAATTGTTTCTATCATGATCGTGGTAGGGAATGTCACGATTGTGGGTAGTGATTTTCATGGTAATTTGGTGATTATACAATGGTCGAACCAATTAAGGATGAGGTATATAATTATGATGTTTTTGGACTTAATTAGGGCTTAAAAGGAATATAAGTGATGTTGGAAAAGTTGGTTAAAGGTGTGATAAGTTTTGATTGACCTTGATGTCTTACCTTTAAAGAAATGGATAATTAAAGGTAATGCATCTAAATATAAAATGCTTAGAGTGTTAAATGAGGACATAACTTGATGAATGAATTGGTTAATGCATTATGAATAAGACATAATATGAAAGGAGATTGGATTTCATGAATGATGAGATTGAGTTTGAGATGTTGAATCAAATGAGTAAAGGATTAAAGAGTTTGATTCAATAAATGGGTTGTGTAATTAGCATGGAATGAAATTTCATTAATGCATATGAATTATGGGAAAATTGGTATGAAATTGGAGTTATGGCATTTGATGAATTCAGATGAATGAAGGAAAAAAATGCAGGGCATGATCTGTCACGATAGTGGCAGGGACATCACGATCGTGGCTAGTTCTGTCATGATCATGGCAGGGACACCACGATCGTGGCCAGACTTATGGAGGTAAGGAGTTGTCCTTTGATTGTTATATGAACAAATCAATACTAAGGTGACTCCATATGATGCAATTAGATTTAAATGAGATCTTGAATGACCCTAGTTGATAAGAAATGACGTGATTAAAGTGAGTAAAGTGCATTAAGTATTAAAAAATGATGGAAGATGTTATTAAATGTTTATGAAATGAGAATAAAGGAAATATACTTGGGATTATCAATATGAGCATGCATTATACATTACACATATACATATGTGTATAATTGAATGCTTATGTGATTGTGCAATTAATAATGTGTGTGCAATATATGTAATGCATAATGTTGTTATACATGATAGAACGTCAGCATCCAGTCGTTTCTGGATCATAGAAGCTAATGCTAATATGGAGCGTACTGTGAGTCATCCTAGATGGTCTTACTTTAAAATAATTGTTCTATTTAAATTTCTGTATTGATTTATTTTGATATGAATGAAATTGTAATAATTCTAGACTTAATAGTCCAAAGAGTTTGATAAATGTGAACATATTGGAAGTGCTTCCTTGAATGTGAATGAGAAAGAAATAAGTATTCTTAACTCATTTGTTGAATGCCAGATATGGACCTGATGAGAAATGACAAATGTGAATGTGAAATTGAATACAAGCAATTGATTGAATATATATATGAATGTGATTGTATTGGTTACAGACAATTGATTGTCCAAGGAGTTCTACATTCAGGACTGTGTTGGAAGTACTACTTAAATGTGAATATGACTGACTACTTGTTCTCAACTTCAATGTTGAATGCGAGACTAAATGTCTGATGATAAATGTGAATAAGAAAGAATGTGAATGTGACTGAATGAGTATAATCACTGAATATGAATGATGCATTTCATTACATGAATGTATGAAACATAAAAGCAGTTATAACCATAGTTGCCAATTAAAAGAGTTTAAAACTTGGAAGAGCCTATGGCTCGATTTGTATGATAGAGCCTGGTATGCACAACAGATACGGAACAGAATGATAGAGCCCGGTATCCATAACAGATACGGGACAATGATCATGGCACTCAGTCACATCAACAAATTAAGTGAATCTGAGTCTCATAAATATTGCATAAACACATGAATTACATGATTTGAATCAATGCAATTGAAATGTGGAATCAAATTGATTCAAAATGTGAAAGTTCATGAACAAATTATATTATTGATGTTATATGATGAATTAATGATGTATTATGAATTTAGTGAATATGAAGTGTACAGGATTCAACATGTTGATTAGTGAAATGATGTGACTTACATGAATTGATGTGTTATGTGACTAAGTGAGCCATCGAAGATGGTCCACTCGCTGAGTTCACAAAACTCACCCAAATTTGCAACATATTTTTCAGGCTCAAAGGAGACACCCAGCTAAATGAACTGGAATCTAACCACTACTTTTGAGTAAGAGATAGAGGTAGGGATCAGTGAGCGTCTGCATTTGTACTTCATTATTTTTGTATTAAAGTGTGTAATCATATGTACTAAACAATGTAAATGTGAATGATTCAGAAATGAAGTGACATTTTGACTGAAATTATTTTGTTTGTATAATAGACTCCAATTGATTACTAAAATTTTGATGTTATGTACATTGTTCGTAATACTAGTGTTTGGAATTATTTATGAAATAAAAGGGGCCATCAATGATTATTAGTTTTCCAAAAAAAATGTGTGTGATGTTTGAGAAAAAAATTGCAATGAATTCTGTTTGACTGCTCTAGTGCACCGCTTTCATAGGGTATATGTCCGAATACCCTCGGGATGTATGGATACGTGCTTGGTGGAAGCACGGTGTTATAGTTAACCTACTATGGTCCACACTATAATATTCAACAATGGCAGACATTAGGTACCCCATACCTAGATTGTTGCTCCTCTTGCACGAAGTCACAAAAATGGAATTTAGCACATATGTGGATGTGCACACTGGAATGCTATGATCCATGCACCACAACATCAAGAGTTCCTTTGTGAAACACTAGTTGGTTTCCGATTTATCAAAAACTAGTTGACAAATAAATTTGTGCAGCAACAAGTGCCTGTGGGACCTTATTATGTTGTTGTGAGCATTCTTGGCATGAAATTGCTCTATTCCAGTGAGTTCATTCCAATATTGAGAAGGGGAAAATCATCATGCTGATCAATGATGGAGGATTCGGGGAACCCACACATATACATGATTTATACGTTTAGTTCATAAGCTCTTCCTCTCAACCTAATTTCCTTAGGATTCCTAAGGTCATAAGTCAGTGAAGTGAAAAATTCCAAAGTGAGCTCCTGGTAGATAAGTAATTGGAAACGTATAAATTGAGCCCACTAGATTTGTTCAGCTAGGTTTTCTACCCTCTTGCACAATTCCAACCTATCGAGAATTTCGAAATCAAAATATTTAGGAAGTACTATTTGTCTAGCATTTAAAGATTGGAAACGAATACCTTCGTCCTATGTGTAGATTAGGAAGGGCACTCTAAAATCTGTTGCTCTATTTATTCTCCCACATCTTGCCACTTGATTTTGTCTAGATTGCTCTCATCCCTGATTACTTAATGTGCGAAATATTTCTTATAAATTAGGTAGAATTTGGAAGAAATTAAGAGGTTTGAAAATTTAAAGAGAGATGTGAGAGCTTTTGTAGGTTTGAAATCTAGAGAGATAAAGTGAAAGTGAAAGTGAATGAAAAAAATGAAGATAGAACTGAATATATAAATGGTTAAAAGGGTACATGGTGAAAATTTCTTTAAGAAAACACATGCTCCCCCTTTTCTACGTAGTCATAGGCCACGATCATGACTTGTAGTTTTCTACAAATTCTTCTTTTTCTCTTCTTTTGTTCTTTGTACAATTTCTTTGAAATTACTTATTAATTATTTTATGGTCCTTTCACCTCTCTTTTTCTTACTTTCTCAATCATCAAATTTATGGCAAAGTCCTTTGCCTTCCCAATTTTATTTGAAAACAAACTAATCCTAACTACAGAATTCAAACTTTCTAACAAAAATAATCAAAGGAGATAAATTCCATGGTTAGCCTCCCATGTAGCACTTCTTTTGACATCAGTAGTTCGATGCTCTATCCTTAGAAACTTAGCCAGGATCAATTATAAGTGGCTTGCTTCCACCCTTTTTACTCAACCTCAATTTTATAGCTTGTAGGTGAGCTACAAATTGCAAAATAATTGAAAGGAAAATATGGATAACATTATGAAAACCAACTAAGCTCAACAATGTTCTTTCTTCAAGTGAACTGTCAATATAATAGGGAATAACAAAACTCCCTAAATCGTCTATTAAATCCAACAATTTGTCTTATACAAAGGTGAGTTGCTCTCTTTCTTCCTTAATCACCTTCATCTCCTCTGCTTCTTTCGCTTTACGAATAGAGACTGTCGATTCTTCGTCCTTTTGTTCTTCAGGAGATTTGACCACATCAATTATCCTTAATGAGATACTATCCTTCAGATTCTTTAATACATCATTCATGTTGAATGTCTCTTCCTCATCATCAATCCAAAAGATAGGGTTCTTTGTATGGACATCTACTCAAGATTTTTCAATGTTCAAGCATGGTATACTACGATCTGGCATATAGTATGAGGGGTTTCCATCATTTTGTTCATCCTCTTTATTGATTTCTTAGTCTTCTATAAGATAAGGTTCAGCATGGTTTCTCGCTGGTTCTTTTAGCTCTACCTCATTCCTAAGTGTGATAGCCTGGTATGGATCTATTAAATTTAGTTTCATATTATGTAGACAAATTTCCACACTTTGCTTACAAAATTCCCTAGAAAGCTAGCCTATTTGAACCTTTAGATTATGAATAGAAGAGGCATGATCTTCTGTTACTTGCTCAAAATTCTTTTCCAATCTCGTCTGGTTCTTTTCCACATCCATGAGCTTATCCATGATTTTGTCTAGCTTGGACTCCCATAAACTGGATTCATCTTGTTGAAATTCAAATAGGTCTTGATGTCCCATTTGAGTACTTGCATTGTCAAGTTGATAGAAATCTAAGTGGTTCTGCCACCCCAAAGTGTATGGGTTCATAAAAGAATGATGATTTCCCCAACCAAATTGGGGCTCATTGAATTCCGCAAGTGTCCCTTGCTCCCTAGAGTATACATGCTCTATGATCATTCTTTTCACCTCTTCCTAGCATTCAACTCTTCAGATGTCTCATTCTTAATCTAAAATGTCTTGATGTGTCTCTAATTTATTCCCGAATGTTTTTTTTCTTTTTTAAATTTTAATTAAAACAAATGATAATGAAATTCCTTAGACTAAAGAACTAAACTAATCGCCTTCCTAGCAATGGCACCAAAAACTTGATCACAGGTTCCAATATGATAAAGTTTTAATATTTTAAACCTTGATATTTTTGCAAGTGCACGGGTTATTCATGTAGTATCTAAGGTGTCGTTCCTATGAGGAGGAATATTCTAATCCTAAAATCTAAGGCTTAACTCAAAATCACAATGATTCATAATAAACAAACTAAGATACAATACTATTCAGTCAAATAATCAAATTCCAGAATTAAATTAGAAAGGATAAGTAAGATAGCAATTGTACAAACAAATTACGAATCAACCTAAGAACCACCAATTAAGAGAAAAAGGGATTTTATCCAACTTTAATGAAAGCCGAATTAATTATAAAATTATTGAATTATCGGGTCTAAATGGTCCTAGGGTAGATTACTCTCTCTCAAGTTATAATCTTTAAACCTAATTAATAAACCCTAATTAGACTATAAGAATTGCAACCTCTTGATTGATAATTTATCTAAAACCTAAATTAGTTCTGAATTTGTCCAATAACCCACCAAAAACCTATGCACAATCTCTCGTCACACAATTTTACTGGTTTGACTCAATTCTTAATCTTTTAACACTACCTAACTCTCATTAGTGCAATTTAATGATTTGCACTCAGTTCACCTTCTCAGTTTGTTAACAAATTATGAAATGCGGGATTTAAATCATAGATAATTCAACCAAAACGCAATAAATCAAATTTCATTAATATCAAAGAAAAAATTCTCAAAGATGAGTTTAGACAAGTACTCAACATTCAACAAATCTATCATCTATGGCTATCTCAAATTCTCTACAATCATAAAGGACGAAATAAAACCAAAAATAGACTTGGGATGGAATGATGGAGGTAGCAACGACAGGAAACCTCTTATTCCGGGAAGTACTTCGCGTCAAGCTTCTTTTCCATATTTCTCTTCCTTCTTTTCCTTCCTCAATCTCTCGATAAAGCTCTCTAGGTTTCGGGATTATGACTGCCATAAAGCTTCCATCTTCTTTTTTTTCATATTCTTTAAATACCTTATCATCCTTAGGGTTCCTTCTGGGTTGAAACAGTTCAAAAAGTTTCTCGAAACTTGATGTTTTCAATTGTTTTCATGTCTACCCAAGGTAGGACCACGACTGTGGCTAGCCCCTAGCCATTTCTGTCATGAGCGTGGCCTGGGGCATAGTGGCTCACATGTCTTTGTCATGATCGTGGCCTATTGTGCCACGATCGTGGGCTGTGGTTTCAGCCCGAAAGTCTCTGAAATTTCTCCAATCTTTGACGTTAACCGTGAAACACTAACAAACACATCAAGGTACCTCAAAAACATAATATTTAAGCTCAAAGACTTATACTAACCCATAGAAACA
>JAOSBN010000007.1:2090504-2124436 GCA_027563595.1 Erythroxylum suave | reverse complement strand
ATGTGAGAGTTAGAGCTTTTATAAGATGACTATGTTTGAGGATCTTAAGCATAATTTGGTATAAGTTAGGATGAATGTTTACCTTCTTTGAATCGATTAAATTGTAATTATATAGGCAAAATTAGACAAAGTTGTCTTCATGAAAGTTGTAGGGATTGGTCTGAGCTTTTTATTGATATATAGATTGTAATTTTTGGGTTACCGGATTGGAAGTTATATTGATATGAAGTGAGGGGGTAGAACTGGGGAGTCACGATCGTGACCAGGTACGATCGTGACATTCACAAGTCACCGGGTCGCGATCGTAACACGGCACGACTGTGACAGTCACGATCGCAAGACGGTATGATCGTGACACTATAGAGTCCCGACTTTCGCAATCGCGGTCAGTCGCGATCGCGATACGGTGTGGTTCGCGACTGCGACGTCTTCAAATCTGTGACTTCGCGATCGCGAGCCACCAGGTTTCTAGAACTGCCTGCATCGCCTTTCCAATTTTTTGATTAATTTATAATTAATCTTTTATCATCAAATCATTTATTCTTTGTTTATTTTGGCTATGGAAAATTTTGAATTTAATGGTTGAGTGTTATTTTATATTTCCTATGAAATATCCATTAATTATTATATAACAGTCAATTGGGGTTATTAACTCATTTTGTTTTTAATAATTAAATTACATGTCTGAAATTCTTTTATGACCCCCACCATGAATTTTCCGTGTCTAGATTTTTAATTCAATTTAAGGTTATAATTTATTTTATCGAAATGTGCCCTATTGAATTGATAAGGATCAAGAGTTGAACTCCAGAAACGAGGTCCAACATTTTTGGTATCAGAGCAAGAAGACGAATCGATAAGGATTAAGAGTTGGACTTCGGAAACGGGGTCCAACATCAACTACTTATTAAATAAGGAAGAATTTAGGGTTGACAAGGGTTGACCAGACCTAAGGTCCAGTGACTGTATGTTTATAGGGCCTTGAGTTAGCCTCGGACTTGAATCAGTGACATTAAGTTTATAGGGCCTTGGGCTAGTCCCAAACCACCAAACTTGAGATCGGTTTGAGATTTGATAAACCCATATAAAAAAATGATGTTGTTTTGCCTCTAAATAAAATGACGTTGTTTTAGCCATGAACATTGTTTTTTAGATGAATTAAAACAATATGGTTTTGCTTTAATGTAAAAAGATGTTGTTTTACAATAGGTTCATTTCTTTTCTAACTTCGCTTTACACTAGGTTCATTTCTTTTCTAATTTTCTTCCCCTTCGCATCGACCACCACAATTATCTCTCTATTCTCCACCCCCCCCCCCCCCTGTTGCCATTGAACCTCACTGCCACTAGCCATTCGCACCTTGTTTCCCTCCAACTGCGACCGTACCTTCTCCTCATCGTCTTTCCAATCTCCCCTTCCCATCACCGCCCCAATGCCTCACTTTCTTGCCACCCCATTGTTGTATTTTTTAGTTTATCTTTGTTACCTACCCACTAAGGTAAAGTTCTTTCATCATATTCTAATTTTGATTAAAGATGGAATTTGTGAAATATTAGAATTTTTGAGATTGTTGCCATTGACGGGGTATATTTGTAGACTTACATGGTTACTTACACGAGAATGTATATGACTATGTAAGTTATTATAAGTTTTGCAAATTTTCACGATCACATGCACGACTATGAGTTTTTTATACTTATATGGTCACATATATAGGCATGTATATGACCATGTACGTCCACAAAACTCACAATGAGTTACACGATCACATACACTTCATTGTATATTTTTGCTAATTTATTGGTCACATATACTCCTGTGTATGTGACTGTGACCTTACAAGTCACTTGCATGGTCACATGCACACAAAAATGCATACATGCCTGTGTGTTGTGTATGTGATCGTGTAAGTCTATAAAAATAGCCAATGACTTACATGATCATATACACACTTGTGAAGTTTTGAATCACTTTAATAAGACTAAATTGATGTACGAACTAGAAAAAGTCGAATGTAAGTATTTTCAGAAGATAGTGGCTGAGAGTTCAAAAGGAGAAACTTCTCATATAAAGAGACATGTGGATTTATGTAATAGAAAAAAGGTAGTATTAGGAGGTCAAACATATTTAACTCCTAACCTTATGGGAGGAAACAATGAAGTGATTGCAATATCTTACAACAAAAAAATTCACTAATAACTGATTATGATTATGAATAACATATGTATTCAATTATGATTATGCTATTCAATTATGATTATGAATAACATTTATATTATACATGACCATGTAGGTCACTGATAAATGATTATGATTATGAATAACATAAATATTCAATTATTATTATGAATAACATATACATTTATATGTTGATTGTTTCAGATGGATGAGAATATTCCTTCACTGGGGAGTTCTAATCCAATGCAAGAGGGAAAAAAATGTAAACTCTAATCTCTTACCACGTGAAGATAAAAGTCCAACTCAAAGTCAATTGAAAAGTGAAGTTTCGAATCACTTTAATAAGACTAGATCAATGGATGGAGCAGAAAAATCCAAATGTCAATATTTTCAAAAAATATTGGCCTAGAGTTTAAAAGGTGGAACTTCTCATTGAAAGAGACATGTGGATTCGTGTAATAGAAAAAAGATAGTATTAGGAGGTCAAACATTTTTTTCCCCTAACCTTATAAGAGGGAAGAATGAAATGATTGCAACATCTTATGACAACAATAAATTCACTAATCACTGATTGTGATTATAAATAACATTTATATTCAATTATTATTATAACATTTATATTATATGTGATCGTGTAAATCAATAATGATTGATTATTATTATGAATAACATATATGTTCAATTATGATTATGAATAAAATATATATTTATATGTTGATTATTTCAAATGGATGAGCATATTCCTTCAGTGGAGTGTTATAATCCAATGCCAAAGATTAAAGTGTATATTCAATTAAAAAGTGAAGTTTTGAATCATTTTAATAAGACTAGATCAATGGACAAAGTAGAAAAAATCGAATCTAAGTATTTTCAAAAGATATTGTTTGGGAGTTTAAAAGGCAGAACTTCTCATTTAAAGAGAAATATGGATTAGTGTGGTAGAAAAAAGATAGTATTGGGAGGTCAAACATTTTTTTTACCCTTAATCTTATGAGAGGGAAGAAATAAATGATTGCAACATCTTATGACAACAGCATATCAAGATTTTTAATTACTTCTATGGTAATTAGTGATGAACATCTACCATCTACAATTGATACCAAGAGATTTAGGATACTTTGTAACTTACTACAACTAGCCTTTGAGGTTCCAACTCAGAATATGTTAAAGAAGGACATTATGAAGATATATGAGCATAAAAAGAAAAAAAATTTTAAGAACATTTTCAAGTACTAAAGGATGAATTGCCATTGCAACAAACATGTGGATAGTTGATAACCAAAAGAAGGGTTATATAGTGTTGAGGACATATTATGTTGACAATAAATAAACTCTAAGAAATAAATTTTTTGGGTAATTTTTATTATTTACTTTTTCATTATGTTATGATTGATGTTGGTAATAGTTATACATGATAGGTTCACTTTTGTGTTGGCACCACATATATGTTAAAGATTAACAATCGTGTTGGGAAATTGTTTGATAGATTTTAATATTGACATTAAATTATCCACCATAACAATTGACAATTGTAGCATGAAAGATACTATGACTGAAATAGTTTAGGAGCTTGCTAGTTAGCGGAAGAATTATTCTATATATGTTGTTTTGCCTATATTTTGAATTTGATTGTGAAAGACAGATTGAATATGATAAAGAAAGCAATAAATTTGATTCGAATAGTGTATTATATTAGAGGGCAACACCTAAAAGATTTGAAAATTTTGAAGAAATTGCATGACAAATATATTTATAAATATTTAGAATGCATACTTTTACTCAATATGCTATTTCTTATTATACATTGAATATTATAATAATTTTGAAATCAAATTTAGTATAGACTACTTAAAAAATAAAATTTAAATATATACGATATCTATCATATCATGTATTGGCAACAATAATCATGTGATCATCTTTTTCTTCTAATGACACATATTATCTTTCTATAGCAAATAACTCTAATTTTAAGCCATGTTTATGCTTATTGTAGGATGAATTCAATGGAATAATTATATTAAGGTATTATACCTTTCAATACTGTCTCATGCAACTTCTTAGATTATGCTATCATGGATTGACATGCATCTTACATATTGTCATCAAAGTTATAAGATATTAGTCAACTCAAAATTTTGTTACACTTCATCATCTTTATGATATTGATGTATCTCTAAAACTTTGTCACTAAATCCTTAATAAGAATTAACAGCAAAATTACATAATAGACTTTCAACTTTTTTTAAATCTAAATTTAAGAACCCTTATCAAACCTAACCTATGTCCAAGAATTTAGTTTGCTAACTCTTAATATTAACAATACTAAAAAAATTAATTTTTATTAAAAAATAAAAATAAAAAGTAATTCATTGTATGCCATGGCATCTAAATAAGATCAAGACTTTAATCATTTATTTAGTTACCCTACTATTCTCTCCGAAATAATAACCATTATTACCATTCAAAAAGATTACTCTAATGTCTCGAGTGATCTAGGATCTCATTCAAATTTATTTAATCTTAAGTCATTCAACAAACCAACCAAACTTAAAATAAGTAGACAATATTTTTATCAATCACATCTTATATGACTCCTAAATCTGTTTGGTGACAACTCTTGTTAAAACATGTCTCATATTTTATTTCTAACATTGCTTCTATATTCATATGATCATTGAGTCACCCATTCAAATAATAAAAATTTTGTTAAAATGATTAATTAATTTAAGGTAAAAACATTTGGGTTAAAAGGTCTTGAGTTATTCGACAATTCTTATAATAAATAAAATTCAAATTTATGCTCAAATAATGGAATGTAGCAATTATATTCTCAACATGTACTTAATATTTTAACAAAATATTTAATTTAGTTGGTCTCATAAAATACAAAAATACATGTAAAATTTCACACACACACATATAAACATGCAATTTAATATGCACCATAATTATATCAACTATATAAATAAACCATATAAGTTATTATATAATAAAATTATATAAACATAAGTATTGAATGTTAGAAAATTAGTATTAAATTGAAAATTTTAAAAAGTTTTGAAATTCCATGACCATGTTAGCTATTGAACGGAGGAAAAATGTTATATTACATAGTTTTGAATAAATTAAATACAATATGATAATTTGAAAGATTTATCATGTTAAAATAGTATAATTAAAAAATATTGACTGAAATAATAAAAAGAACCATTGTAAAATACTTTAACTTAATCACAATCATTGTAACACTCTACTCCCACAGAGCATGTGCCCAAACATCCTGAGAACATTCAAGATCATACCCCATGAAAGCAGCATGTTAGAGCAGCCAAATTACTTTTTACGACATCATACAAAAAAAAAGTATTTCAAAAATCAATTTTTCCATTTCATTTATAAACATAATTTACACAATAGCATTTCAATTCATAATACAAATATACAGTATAAAAAATATATGAGAGTTTATTACTCATTGCAATATATTCTACATGAAATGAGAAACTATATATATCTAAACTCCTTAATGTCAGTTGACTAGAGCTTTGAGCCATTTCTTGTATCCAAAATCCAAGGTACTAGACTTCTACTATCACGCTTTAATAGTTATGTCTCTCCGATACCTAAAAGTCAACGTTACAATTTTAATAAGTTTTGGGAACTCAGTGAGGGAATCATCTTCGATGTGCTCACTCATATCAAAACACATCCATCACATATCTAAACCAAATTCACAATATACGTCATCTCAAATATTCATCATGAACTTCACACTTTTCATATACTCATTTTATAATAATATGATCATTTTCTCAACCATTCATCACATCACATTTCAGTAATTCGTTGCAATCTTTCACATAATACATGTATGTATATAAATGCAAATGCATTTGTGACTCCACTTTCATTGTTACCTTGTTGTAATCGAGCACCTTTTTACTGTCCCATATCTGCTGTGAATATCGGGCTCATTAATAACTGTCATGTACCTACTGTGAATACCAGGCTCATTGATATACTGAGCCTGTGGCTTTTACATGCATTTATGAGCTTTAAGCTCTTTTTCACTGGTCACTTCGGTCACTAACTCCTTTATTTGATCATGCATATCAATGTAATGAAATGTATCATTTCCTAAAATATTCTATCAATCTCTTTCTTTCACGATGCACATTCATTTTCACGTTTTCATCGGATCTAAGACCGACATTCAACATTTAGTTGAGTACACATATTTATTTCAGATTCACATTCAATTAGGAACACTCTCAATACAATCTCAATTATCAAACTCCTCGGACCATCAATGTCTAGAATGATCACATTTAAGTCAATAATAGTTCAATAACTGAAATTTAAATATAAAAAAATCAATCCTAGTGAGAAACATCTAGGTTGACTCACTGTAAGCTCCAGATTAGCTATTGCCTTGACGAACTGGCAATATCTGGATGATAGCATTTGACTTGAGCATTTATAATCATACAATATACACACTTTTTCACATTACTAAATTGATTAAACATACAAATATTCAATCATATATATATATGTATATTTCATGTTCAATGTTCAATGTATGCTCAATTTAACTTTCCCAGGTATGTAGCCTTAAATCACATCTCTTTATTATTATTCATACATCATAACTTGTATATGTCTAGTTTGCATTTAGGTTTATACCTCAATTAAACTGATTACTCTAATTTCATCAATCATTCATTCACCAATTCCTTTTCTAGCATTATACAATCACATAATTTCCCAATTCTCATTCATTTACACCTAATACACCTTACTTATATTCTTTGGATCACAATTATATCCTGAAGAACACCTTCATCCCTTTAATGACTCTAAATTCCTAGATTTTTGATACTTTGATATAAACAATCCATTCTTAAGTTCATACCTTAATTAACACCTAAACATATCAAACATTTAATCAACTAATCCAACATCAAACTAGGTTCATTTCAAGCCTCAATCAAGTCTAAATACACTATAGTAAAGTAGGTTATCAGTATTTAGTTCATCAATCACTCAAAAGAGAAGAACTCACGTTCCATACCTTTCCCATGATTGTGGACGCGTTCCCACGATCGTGGGTTATGCCATCCGAAATTTTCATTACTCATCTCCTTCAAGTTTTTTTCTAGATTTCAACCTATACATGCTACATGCAAAACATCTTGCATATTCATTATTTAGACTTTATTTCCTCATCATTTTCACCTAAATTCCAACTCAAAATCATCCATAAAACAACTTATAAACTATTATTGATCATTTATACAAAAACAAAACATGAATGTGTACATTTCCTCACCAATGTTCCAGCACACATCATACATCATCACCATGACCAATCTATCTCTAAATGTTTCATTTAATCAAGGCATGAAGCTTCATATATTACTTACTTGTTTAACTCCAAAACTTCTTCAAATCACCAAAGAAACCTAGCTTCTCCAAGCTTGCATGATCATCACCATTTTTGGTGAAATAGGTTGGGTCTTTTAGTAACAAGAAGAGATAACAAAATATTTGAGTAGCAAAGTGTAAGATTGTAGCAAAGCTTAACATTGAGAGTTTGGGTAAGTGTCGTGCATGGAGAGAAGAAAGAAGAAGAAAATAAAGAAAGCATGTAACAAAAGTAAGAAGAGATGGTGTTTCAAGTATATGTCGTGGCTTGTACGTAAAAAAATATGGTTAAAAGTGGAGGCTTAACGGTGAAAACCACATTTGTCTTTTCACCTAAACAAAAAAACAAAATATTATTTTTAGAAAAACATCGATTGAATTTTACATCATTCGGATCACCATTCTCATATATAAAATTACATAAAAATCAAAATGAAAACTGTCTTCATCTTCCTTAACCTTGGAAGCTTCACAACTAACAACTGTAAAGTATAACTGGGGAAGTTTGGTGAATCAAACTGCCAAACTTTTACTAGGCTATCCATCTTTGGTTGACATTTGCTATTAATTATTTTTATGATCTTAAACTTTTTTGTGGTCTTCCCTTTTTATTTCACCTTTTCTTTAATAATTGTTATGCAATAAAGGGTTTGTCATAATTCCTTAATATGCTTTCTCGATTTCATATATTGCTTCCAAAAGCATCCTATACCTATGAACCTAATCGCTCCTCATTCCCAGCTTCTAAGTTTTTGTCAATAATTGTTAGGTCTAACTTCATCAAAATTCCATCCAAAAAAGTAAAAAAGAGTAACTAATTTCATCTAGTCAAATTAAATTTAAATTATCTTTTTTGGTTCAAAGAAATTACATGGAGTCAATAAGGGTATTCTTTTTTGGATAATTTTAAAAATTGAGATTCAAAATCAGGGATTAATTCAAAACTTATAACCAAGTGTCTAACTAACCAAAAGTCATACATAGGGAGAACTTAAATATGATAGCTACTAAACTCAACATGGAAGCAAAAAGTGAAAATGATAGACAAAATAATATGGCCTGGCTAGCTAGATAAATAACGTACCTCTGGATCTTATGAAGTTTCTTTCATGGCTAATTTATCGTGGGAGATCTAATGACAAGTATAATGCCAAATGACGGTGGTCTATGTTAAATTGAGTGTGGAACATCCCCCTTTCCCCGTCTTTTAACAATAAAAGTATTAGGCTACACACCCTAATATAAATTTGTATAGCTAAGGACTATGAATTTTTTATACTAAAATTTTTTATAATTTTTATTGTTTGTTAAGAATTTTATTGTGGCTTAAATTGAAAAATAAACGTTAACTAAGTTTAGGTGATTTATGCACGTCCACATGCTATCTAATTATGGAACTGGATTTTAATGCATATATGACTAGGTTTCAAGTTTTGGCTATTAGTTTGTGAAATTGGTTATTATTTACGTTATTAATTTTTTACATGGATATCTCCTAGCTGGCCTATAAACAAAAGTGATCAGCACGCTTATGGCTTGCTTATAAATAATGATACTTGGTTCAGCTCTTTCATGCAATTTCTATAGCTGATTTGTCTGTTTCTTTATAGACAAGCCTGAAGTCATTTTATAACTTCAATTTCTTATATAGATAGTGTTTATCATTAGTGACTATTAAATTCTATAAGTTAAATAAATTAAGATAAGAAAAATAAATCAAACTCCAAATTCCTTCATAACTATTTGTACACTTAACTTTTCCTTGAAAACATGAAAAGCTTACAACTAAATAGAAAACTAGCAGGTGATTGAATAAAAGACAAAAGAGTCCTAATAAACATAATAGTTACATTTGCTCTTTTAACTATTACAATGTCTCTACTTTTTTTGCACTTACATCCAATGACCAAGCTATGAAATCACATGGGACCTACAAAATAAAGATATAAATACAAACATTAGGACTTATGACAAATTTGCATTATGCACATAAATTTTTACACATATATTAGGACTTATGACAAATTTGCATTATGTACATAAATTTTTAACAACAATACATCTTATGTACACATATACTTTTTGTGAACAACAATACATCTTTTGAATAAAACTCTTACCCTAACGCACATAACTTGTTTGGCATATTTTCTGACAAAATCAAATATTCATGTCTTTCAAAAATGCCAAATACTTACAAAATACCTTCAATTTGAATATTGATTAATATTAATTTATACAATTGGCATTGCTACAAACAATAATTGAAATACTTACTTTTGTATTAACGCATTCATAAAAATGTTAACCAATTTTAGGCTTAGCATTTGAAATCCGTAACTTCATCTTCTCATTACAATTGGGGCAATCAATATTCAAAATCTGAATTATATATAGAAATATCAATATTAATATTTGAATCGAATTAAATTATCACATATTTTAATATAAAACTAGAAATTGGTTTATTGTTTATAGACTTAAAGAATCCTAAGCTCAACTAGTATGCATCATTTGATTATTAAATATTTTTAATGTAAAACTAGAAATTGGTTTATTCTTTATATACTTGAAGAATCCTAAGCTCAATTAGTATACATCATTTAATTCCATCAATGGGAACATGAGGACTTATTGTTCCTATTTGAGTAACCACTACAACACCTAAAAATCTTTAAAAGATGAATCTAGAAGGAACTGACACCCCTAGCATCCCAACTAGAGCAACCAATCATACCAATCAACATTCAACAATGAAACCCTTATATCAAAAGGTAAATATGCTTCTAAACAGAGACAAAGAGATAAAAAAGGCAAAACATCCATACCATTAAGCTATAATTTTATGATACTCTATTTACACCCCTATAATCTACCTATTTAGGATTACACCACTCATATCCTACTTTACTAAGACAAAGAAATCCAATAATAGATGCTTAAGCAAATTTGATCATTTATAATCCTCTTACACTGGATGTGTTACATGAATAATTATCGGTTAGGTTTAAAATGTGAAATTTGGATACCTATGATGGGATGTAAGACCTCGTGTATCATATTCATAGGTTTATGGAGCTATTTAATCAATGGGATATGATATATGTTATAAAATGTAAGGCATTCTCATCAACTCTATTCACGGTAACAAGATTTTACTTCTAAAGCCTAGTCTTCCATCAATATCATCTCTTAAAAAACTTGCATCTGTATTCATTTTTTGTTTTAGAATCATTAGGCCTAGGCTAAAAGATTCAACTTATATAATTTTTGTTACCCAGAGGAAGGAGGAAAGTTTTAGGGATTATTTACAGTGTTTTAGTTTAGAAGTCACTTAGATATAAAACCTTTGTGTAGGAATAGCAATAACAACCGTTATAAATATTTTAAGGCCTAACCAATCTTTGAGGAGATCAATGTAGAAAAGGATGCCTTATAACTTTAAAGAAGTATAAGTCAAAGCTTATAAACACTTAGATATGGAGGATATGAAGGAGAATTGAGGGCCATAGGCAACCCTAATACTCAAGCCATTAAAAATAAAAAGAGGGCATATGTATGGATTTTTTATGTGTATTTTTTCTACTTAATGTTTCCATATTACTAATCTATTACCTATAAATAAATTAAGTGCACTTATCATTATTAAGTAAAACAATGGTAATTAAGTTTGTAATGGATTATTAAAGCAATATGAATATAAAAATTATTAAAATTCCAATTACAAAAATAATTAATAATTATGTTTGTAATGGATTAAATAAAAATATAAAACAAAAACTATTTAAGAGAATAGCTAAGAGAATAAAATATAATGCAACTTAGCAAGTAAAGAAACCAATTGCAAATCTAATCTTAGATAAGTACTTCCCATAGTATAAATCCTGATTTCAAGATTCTATTAATTTGGAATGGAAATAATATTTAGACCAATAAAATTTCCTAGATACTAAAATTTCCCTCTTCTAAGTTACAACTATCACTTATTCAATTGGTTCGATCCATATCTCTACCAAGCTAACATCTCTTTAAATGCTTTAAGATATGTGAAATCCTGTAAAAGGTTTTACCCTAATGCTAACGAACAACTTGGTCTATCTCTAGCATATCATTCAATCCCTTCTACCTAAGTCATGGTCTACTTACAAACAGACTCTCTCGGTTTTAATTACTTACATAACTAAACCTATGTTAAGATCAACAAAAGATAGTTTGTAAAAAATATATCCCAATTTTTAAATCAAAATTAATTAATGTATGTAAGGATAAATACTAGGGTCTTCTTTATATAAACATAGAAAAATATTTAACCATTTATCATGTTTAAAGCAAAAAGGAAAAAACAAAAACAAAAGAATTCGTAATAAAAAATATTTTATCAACATCTTAGTTCATTTAGATGACTATATCTTGATTATTCAATGAAAAACAACTTTGGAGTCGACCTCGTAAGGGTTGCAAACCTCTCGATGGCTAACCTTAACCTTTAGACAATAAAGACATTTGTGACATTTAAAGTCTTAAAAAGTATTCCAAATTAGGGTTTTCTTATTTTTTAATATGTTTTAACACTCTTAGATACAATCTAGGCCATGTTACGTGTCCTCCCATTTTCTTTAGGGAAGAGACATAGTCTTTGACAAACTCATGCCCTGGATCATAAATCTTCCTATTTTTATTATGACTTGGATATGACCTATGGCACAAACATGGTTTAATTTATGTTGCTCATTAAATTTTTTAAACATGACACATTCTCTTATTAGGTTGTATTCTAGGTAATGTATCTTCTTACACTTGGTCTATATTAGGCATAGGTTAACAAATAGACATAGTCCATATCATGCTCCTCTAATAATTTTCTCTATATTTTTAATTGAAATATCCTCCAATTCTTAACAAATCTCATCCCAAACTCAAATATGTGTAATAAATTGAAAATATACTTAAAATTAAGTAAAACATGATAATTTGGTATGAAAACTGAACAAAATACTTATAAATATGTGCGTATATTTTAAGTGAATGAGTTTTTGTGTAGCAAACCACTCTTGTAAGATACGTACTTGACATCCTGAGCGATATCCGAGTATGTACCTCATGAGGGTGGCATGCTAGAACAATCAATTAGTCAAACACTTGAAACTCAATAAAAATTTTTCAAAAAAACTCACTCGTGTGTGCAAAAATCAATAATCAAATTCAGGCCCATACTTTTATTTCATAAACATTGAAATCACAATTATTATTACACTTTGATCACTCTCATTTAAAACATTTCCAATTTTAGAAGTTATTAAATACAGAAAATTGTACAGAAATCACATAATACATAAATTGATACAAAAATAAGAAAGTACGAATGCAGACGCGAGCTAATGCCAACCTCTATCTCTTACTTGAATGCAGTGGCTATACTCTTGTTTGCCTAATGGGGTAACTCTTCTAAGCCTGAAAAAATATTGTAAATTTTGGGTGAGTTTTGTAAACTCAGTGAGTGACCATCCTCGATGGCTCACTAAATCACATAAACATATAGTTCATATAATCATGCAGTTCACCTCACATCTTTAGTTCATCATGTTAGATAACATACACTTGAATAGTCATTTCACATTTTACATTCAACACATATCACATTCATAAATTATTCAGACCACTATAATCATTCATATCAGGCATATGCAGTGCACATAAGACTCACTTTCATTTATTATTTTTGTTATAATCAAGTGACTTTTTATCTAGCCCATATACCTTAGTCGATACTGGGTTGTATCAGATGATATTCCATATCTCTTAGTGGATACCGGGTACATTCACAACCAAGCCTGAGGCTCTTATCACAGTTTGAGCTTTAACCTCTTTTTCATAATCTAAGCTTTAACCTCTTTTTCACATTACAAGCTTTAAGCTCTTTTTCGGTGGCTACTCTGGTCACAACTACCTTTATATTATCATGCATTCATGTAATGAAATGCATCAGTCATATATGATCAATCAATCACTTTATTTCACTTTACACATTCACTTTCATAAGTCATTGGACCTTGGTCTGGTATTCAACATTTAAGTTGATAATAAACTTATTTCTTCTCATTCACATACAAGTATCACTTCAATATCACATTTATGCAGCAAGTCTTAGACCTTCATTTTCCAGTATCAACATAAGAAAAGCACATTCATATCAATTATATTCACATTGCATAATAATCATAACTGTAGTCATTCAATGTAGAAATTGAAATCAGAGCAAACAATGAAATGAGACCATTTAGGTCGACTCACAGTACACTCTATATTAAAAATTGCTTCCAAGATCTAGAAATGTCTGAATGTGAACATTTATCCTACACATGAAAATTATGCAATACATATATTGCACAAACATTAATAATTGCACAATTATAAGTATTCCTTTATGCACAAATGTGTATGTGAATATGTACAGTGTATGTTCAATGACAATCTCGGTATCTTTCCATTATTTTTATCACATTATCAATCATATATCAAAACTCACTTAAGTATCATTTGTACATATCTGAGCATGTAACATCAGATAGGTAGGCATTCATTACCATTGACATCTTAATTTGATTATTTTTAGTATTAATAACCATATGAATCGTGAATTTTTTGAAAGAACTATGCAAAGAGCAAGCATTGAATGTGTGTGGAATATAAATTTGTTGATCGTATGATTCAACAATCTTTTATGAAGATATGAAAAAAGAAAAATTTACAAACTCCTCCTTATAGATATAATGCCAAAATATGGAGAGAAAATGATAAGCTATGATACACTCCTAAGGCGTGTATAAGATGGGCCTAATTTATGTAAAATGGCCCACTATTCTTTTTAGGCTTACATAAGAGGCCTAGTTACTAGTAGAAGATAAGTTATCAAGATATATTTCTTCCATGTAAGGAAGTAAAGTCTTAATTAAAGTCTAGCTAAGCTACCTATTATAAGTTGGATGTAACTTTACTAAGGATAATTAGAATCCAACTAAAATTAAAGAATTGCCTACAAAAGGGATACACTCCAAAGTAAAATTCTCATAACTGCTATCGTTAAACTCAATTAGAAATTTTTCTATATACTTAACAACTATAACTTTTACAAAATATCGTAGTCTCTTTATTATGAACACCCTCTACTACTAAATAGTTGATTATGCAAGCCTGCAGACTTAAAACCAGCTTGATAAGTCTACCTTTGATTTATTCTACATCAATTTTAAACTAATGAACATAATAAACTTTTATTTTTAATAAAATAAAATAACATATTATTATATTTGTATAAGTAATGATACGTTAATATAATAAATAAATATGGTTGACACATACCACCATAGTAGTTTGCTAATTTTTAATTATTTAGCTATGATGTGGTCATCCACGTTGAGTGTCATATGTATAAAATTTGTCACCTCATCTAGATTAACAACACAACTTAATAAAATTGGTTGTTGATGTAATATGAATTTATTTTAAAACATTAATAAAATTTGACTTTAAATTGAAGGAGCAACATTTAGTTAGTTTTTAGGGTAATGAATACACATAGTTTATTATTACTCATATCAAGAGTCACTTGCAAATATCACTACAACAAATAGATTCTTTCACGACGAAAATAAATGTCGCTAAAAAAAGAGAAATCGTTGCAAATATTAATTTGCAACGAAATAATATCGTTGCCCAAATCGTCACTAAATCCCGGTAGCAAAATAACATCGGCGATGTTTTTAATAAGTCGTCATCAAAACATGTTTGCGACAAAAATAGTTCATCGGTAAAACTTATTACCGAAAATAAGAAAGAATGTCGTACATGGTTTTGTGCGACGATTCTGTTTCGTAGATAAAAGATTTTTTCCCATGAAAGTGTATTCGTAAATATTTATGTTTAGTGACGATTTCATTTTGGCGGCAGAATCCTTTTAGCTACTAAGTTTTTGTCGTAGGGAAATATTTTAAAAGAAGTTTCTATAAACATAGGCAAAAACTTTTTGTGACTAATTAGACTTTGGTTGCTAATAGAATTTTGAGACAATTGTGTTTTGGTAGCAAAAAAGTTTTAGCTACGAAAACGTGGTTGTAGCAAAACCTTATTACCGACATGGTTTATACGTCATTAACTAGTTTTTGTGACGAAGTGTATTTGGTAGCTAATAGTATTTTGTGACAAATTTTAACTTTTAATTTAATAATTATTATAATTATTAAAAGCGAATTTATTTTAATTTATTACAATTTTTAAGACTTTTTGCGACGAATTTTTTTGATAGCTAATATTATTTAGTAACAAATTTTAATTTTGAAATTAATAATGATTATAATTGTTAAAAATGAAATTATTTTAATTTATCACAAATTTTAAGATTTTTGAAATATTTAAATTATTTGTTTATAATTAATGTTAGTGACATATTTTGTAAATATTAATAAATTGAAACAAAATAAACATATAACGTGGAATGCATTGTATATAAAACAATATTTACAAATCATTTACAAACTAAGAGTCTATATCTAGTCACTGCCACTAACATATGCAGAACCTAGCATTTGTTTAACTAATTTTTTAAGCTTGCTAACTTCTTTTAGTCCACGATTTAACTTTTCTTTTGTACATTATAATTTTTTCTTCAATGCCTAGTCCTTCTCTTGAAGCACCGTCACATATGTTAGTCGTGACGAAGAGGCACCAATAGGTTTAGGGTCATATGTAAGACCTTTGATATAGCTTGATCGTGTACCAAGGACATTGTTGCAAACATCATCGATATTGGGCTGATTTCTCTTAGCCAATGACATCTGCAACAACTCTTACATCTTGTCCTACAATGTCAAGTAGAAAATCTAGTTAACTAAAAAATTATTAATTAATATTTTATAGAAAAATAAATTGTAATATTAATTTATTTTTACTTACATAATTACTTTGTTCCTCTTCAGATGTCCAGCCTTGACCTTCCTTGTAGTTTGTGTGCTTATACAGTGTGATCCTATTATACTATTGCCCTTGGAGTTATATTTGACTCTACAATATGAATTTAATACAAGTTAACCAATTATAATTTATTGTATTAAAAAATAGAATAATAAATTGAACACGTTACACTTACTAATTCTCGTCGGACAACGACAAATGAGTTGGAGCTAGTGTTATGTGGAGTCGTCATTTTTACTCTGTTGGCCTTGGCATTCTGACACTTTTCTTAAATTAAGAGGATTATTCATAAAATGTATAAATACAATTAATGGAAGGAAAATATAAAGAGAGAAAAACAAACCTTAAACTTCGGTGAAGCCCAATAATCACACATTTTAGTCCAATTTTCTTCAGTCTTCCTTTTCGACATATGTCTCCTAGCCTCTTCATCGGAAGGGAAGGCCTGATAATATTTATGAAGTCAACAACATTGTTCCAATTCATAAAGAGCAATTAAGTAAACAATATCAAACAAAATGAAACGACAACCAATATATAAAATAATGAAGGTTACCTGAAGATGTATTGTTGTATACGAATGTTGACTCCAAGCAAAACAACAACACAAAATCTGCAAAAAATGGTTATATGCGAATTTTTAAATTGAGTACATAAAGTAAATTGAGTACAACTATGAAGGTAATATATAATTAGCTACAACATATTTACATGTCATGCTTTAATATCATGAAAACTAATGAGCTATTAAGCTTCAAATAATGGTGATGGCTAGGACTAGTATTGTTTAGATAGGTGTTTGTACAACATCATATAATTTGGTGTGTAAGGTATAATGCAATTTTAGCCTATCTTAGAGATTGTTGGAAACAATGTTGTGTCCTTATAGAAGATATTTACACATGAAAATAAAGTACATTTTATGTTAGAATAAATATGGCCTTAAAATATTTTTAAAAATATTTTAAGTTTTTTATTTAAACTTTATCAAACTCATTCTATGTACATGTTTACTTTTAAATGAAAAAGTTATCCCTCCTCTACTTCTTTTATTTCCTCACCTCAATGGTTACTTCAATTGTAAAATTGACTATTTAAAGTTCTTTTTTTTTAAATTACAACAATACAATAAAATAATATGAAATTTCCTAAAATGTAAAATTAACCTAATATTTAAAAAATATTTAAAAATGACCCTTAAGTTAGATGGAACTATTAGGATTCTATCAATTTTGATGACTCTTTATCTTTTTTATTGACGAACCATATTAATCTTAAAAGTAATGTTTCAATTAGATTATATATATATATATATATATATATATATATATATATATATAAATAATAGTTATACTATCTAAGCCAAATATTTATATATATGGTTAGTGAGTATTAATTGATAGAGATAAGTCTTTACAATATCGTGCATCTAAATTGTAATGTAAAGAGTAAAAATGAGTTGTAAAACATTTAAATAAAATATTTTGCTTTCATTTCAAAAAAATCAAATATTCATTTCATAAAATTGTTTGGGTGAGGACTTTCATCAAATACCTTGTTAGCAAAACATAAAACACACGCAAATTCATTTATTAATTTATTTTGTTCCCTTTCTTCACCATCCTAACACAATGCAATACAAACCCAACAATATATGTGTTCAATCCATGGAAAGAATTCAAAAAATCGAAGACAGCAGCACTCATTTCATTATTCGGCAACATTAACACATTACAACAACCAAACCTAGAAAGAATGAAAGAAAACTTACCAAATGAGGTGAAGAACATAAAACAACCTTAGATAGAATAGAAAATCGACAAGAATAAGAGAAGGATGATGTGAAGAAACGATGGAGAAAAATCGATTTGTTTTAGAGAAAACGAAGACATGCAAGGGAGAGGGAGGGGGAAGGCTAACGGGTATGATAAAAATTAAAGTGGGATGACGTTGTTCAACAAACGACGTAGCCCCACTTAAAATTTTTTCAACATTGCAACATTCAGTGACAAAATAAGGAATCGTCGTAAAATGCCAAACATTTAGCTACAATATACAATCATCCTCGCTTATAGGTTTGGCAAAAGGCGAAAAATGACGTAGTTATATTATTTTGATGGGCCACAATTTGCGATGATACTAATATTCATCACAAAATGACACGTTTTTGCTACAAAATACCTAAAGCGTTGCAAAATATACAACTTTTTGCTACTAATTTCGTAAATCGTCGCCTAATCTTAATGATTTTGTTACGAATTTTAGTAAATGTCACCAAAACCCAAGCCTTTTCTTCTTAATTAATTAATTTACATATATATTAGTTTTTTCCTATTACCAATAACAAAAAGAAAAATTAATCTTCTCAATTATATATGAAATTGTTCGTCATTTGCTTAATTTTGGGATTAATCTTTAAATATAATTTGTTACTAATAGTTTTATAATTATATTACAATATGTTCATATATTAATTACAATGATTAAAATGTTTATTTATTCAAATAAGTTTTTTGAAATTATATTAATTAAAATGTATAATTTAAGACCATGTTATTTTATTTGAACGGTCAACCTATTAATTTTCAAATAGTTTTCAAATGAATTATTTAATTTCTAATTCAAATTATGTTTTATTTAGAATAGGGAAATAAATTTATTAAAAATTATTTATGAACTGGCTGCCTTTAGTGACGAACCATGTATTAGTCGCTCCATCTGACGATTATCGACTAAATACAGCAAATCATAGCAAATTAATTAAGATTACTTCCAAATAACTACAGTAAACAATAAACGACATCGTTTACCTAAACTACAGAAACAATGTCATTTTGTATTAGGTTTTCAAATTCACACAACATAAAAGCCTTCTTAATGTTTTCGTTCAAGCAGTCTTCTAAAATCCAAAAACCTTTCCTACATACCAGCGATCTCCAATGCCTTACTCACATATCAAAGTCATTGACTTCATTAAAACACGGGTTGTATTCCTATCACTTCTTTTTTACTATCTATTGTATTTTCATTTACGGTTATGAAGCTCTTCTACTTCTTTAACTGACGAGATTAGATCTTTGTTTGTCAATCTTGGTTTGTCACAAGTTTAGTCTACTTTTACATACTATATCTGTGATGTTTGTATTTGGCTCTAGAGACAACGTTTTTAAAGAAAACAAGTATTTCACAATTGTTAAATAGAAAATTTGTTATTTTTATCCTTCTATAGTAGATTTGGATGTTCTTTCTGTAGATCTATACATAGGTTTTTTTTCTTGGTGCTAAAGTCGATTTCTTTGTCTTTTGTATGTGATGTTTTCTAATTTTCATGTTATTTGTTTGTGTATAATTACTTGGACATTGTCATTGGACAATTTGGATTTTGCTAAGCTAGTTTTCGAATCAAATTAGTTTTGTTTACCTCACTCTAATTGAATCTTCTCAACTTGTTTCTGGATTTTGCGTATTAAGGAACTTACGTAAATGCCTTCTGCTTGCCATTTGTGACTTTGGGCTTTCCTCTAGTCTTGTGAAGGACATGGGTATTTTCTTAGATAACTCAAAATAGGTAGACTGCATCTCTTTTGTTTGTTACTATTCTGATTTAGGGGGCTTGATCTCGGAAAAGTTGCATTGTTTAGTACTTATACCTCATATGACTACATGCTTATTGTGATTATTCACTAAAACCCTTTAGGTGTTTATTGTAAGTTCTTAATTATGTATTTGATGTCTGAGTTGTGTTTATGGTTGTGTTTGAAGATGATTTACTGTCTTTGTTACTTCTCTATGTCTATCTTCCCACCCATGTTCAACGTTTACTCTTATTAAGAAATGTCGACATGAAGACTAGTTCCCGACGACCCTAATTCATACCGTTGGAAGGAATGTGGCAAAATTGTCCCTACTGAGCAAACCAACACTAAAAAGGAAATCTCCAGTTTATATGCTAATCATCACTTGCCTTCTATGGCAGATCTTCTGCTTCAAGGTGTTTAGTATCATCCGAACTATGTCACTTTCCTTATTATGTACATCTCATTTTCTTTTATGAGGCTATTATATATATTCACATTTGATGGTTATACTACATGTTGTTTTAAGCTTCCTTCAGTCTTAAAGGTGACACGTATGCCTATGGAGGCGGGAGCAATGTCACAACAGTCTGTAAAGGATTAAGGAAATCAGTTGATTTTGAAAATTCATCAATTTCGAATGCTTCGTCTACTCATATACACATACATGTCACTCCAATTTCAGTTCATTTAACGGTTGACTAATATGACAGTATCTAACTTCTTTACTGATTGTGTTTTAGGTACTAAATCTAGCCACTTATTCACTACATCCTCTAAAAATTTAACTATAGAGGAAAAGTTGTTGCAAGAAGGTATGAAAAACCCTACACTTGAGGGAACAACTTTTAAAGTTTCAATTGGTGTGTTCGAACATGCAAGGACCCTTATAGGGAATCCAGACATTGTGAATTCATTTACCTTTACCGACTCTCATGTTACTTGGAATAAAAAAATAATTATATGATTGTCAGTTAGCGAGTTACTCAACTGAACTCATCTTTAAAGTTTATTTATTGTTGTATCTGTAATAATTTGTCAATCAATATATCTACTACTTAGGGGTCAACTTACATACTATTGGATGTGGATTGTTATTATTCTGGTTCTACAACTATATGATTTTGGTAACTTCTAATTCAAACCTTGTATTGTATTGTTTTATAACTGTATTATTCTAACATATCATATTTTTATATTCATAAAATTAATTAAAAAATTATAACTTATTTTGCCAATTTTGTAAATACTAATGATTAATTAATACTACTGTTTAATATTTAAAATTATGTTGACATTTTTTTTAATAATACGTTGTAAACATTCAAATAAAATATCCAATAAAGCATATCTTAACTATGATAGATTATAAAAATTTTAGTTTAACAATTTATGAAAATGTAAGTATTTAGTGACGTTTTCCAGAATTCGTCACTGTATGTGAGTCATTTGGTGATGATTATTAAAAATCGTCGCTGAATACTTGACATTAGTGACGATGACAAACAATCGTCGCTGAATGTTTAAGATTTTGTGACTAAATAAAATTTTCGTCACTAAATATTGACTTTTAGTGACACTCAACAATATCATCACTAAATATTCAACCTATTTGATGACGATTTACAAGATTCGTCGCTACACATTTGATAAGTTATGGTAACGTCTTCGAAAAACGTCATCATTTTCATATTTAGCGAAGAATAAGTTAAATCGTCACCTATTGTTCTACATTTGGTGACGGGTGACGATGTATTTTAATCGTCACTAAATATTCGGCATTTGGCGATGATTGTTTCTATTAGTTGCTAAAGGTTTTTGATTGTGCGATGCCTTTTGTATTCATCGCTAAACGTCAAGTTTTAGTGACAACTTGTTTTTAGCATCACAATATGTTCTCTTTTGGCAACAAATTGTATTTCATCGCCAAATAAATCATTGGCAAAGGGTCTGTTTGCTATAGTGATAGGTATAGTGGTTGCAAAGGTATTAAAGTTACTTGTGATTTTTCTCTATTGATTTGTTCGGTAATTGTTGTTCATGTTCTTATTTTGAATATTAGACGTCTACAAATAAGAATTATGATGAGATGTATAAATATATGAAATCTTCGATATTATAAGGTTATAATTATTATTTATATATCAAGAGATAGATTTATCAAGATAATAGTTAAGAAGAAAAGAAATAGCATATAGGTCGCTACTAAAGTTCTTTACTATAACAAGAACAAGAAGATGATACGTACAAAATTTTGTCAAACTATTTAGTTAAGTGGAACATAATGAAGAACCATTACATTTAAAAAAAAAAAAAAGGAATCAAAGACATGTCTTTATAGGATTACGTGTCTCACAAGTTTTTCTAAAACTCATGGATTTCGTGATTAAGAATGTATCAACATATGAATATTTTGTAATTTTTCATTTTATTAATGTTATAATTAATTTTGAAATTATCATTTAAATTACTTTCATATTAATAGTTTGTCTATTATTCATAGAAAATAGTTACAGTTAAAATTTAATAATTTACTACAATTTTAGTATCTTTAATAGATTACAAAATAATAATTGTAAGAAAGGGATTAAGAAAAGTATTATTGTTATGATGATTGATCTTAATGTGCAATTTTGTGTTAGGCATTCAATTCTTCAACTTTAAATTAAGTTTTAAATCGAGTATAAGAAAAAGATATGAAGTACCTTATCATCCAAGAATTGCTTCCATTATTCAATAAGAAATGATACGAGATAAGTTTATAATTGATTATTTAAGCAATAAATAAAAGTTTATGAGCTAAATTACAACTATGGATTTGATATTAGAAAAAAGAGAAACTATTGATTAGAAGTGTTTTATCTCAAGAGAAATGCTATGGGTTCTTTCTAAATGGAGCTCACTATAATTAAAAGAAATTTAGATTATGTGCATTTTGTATAGAGAATTGTAACTTTTGATGAAGACCATTTGACTCTTCACAGTTTAGGAGTTGGTGACAGGTATGATTAGTTATATTCCCCATTCTTCTCTCTTCTTTATGTTTAGCAGCCGTGTATGAGTTGAAAGACAAATATCTCTTCCTACCTGGCCACAACATAGTGATGGTGTGGTTGTTGAATGTGGGTAAATTCACCTTTCTTGTAGTTGTTTTTGTATTTGGTGTGTGCTTATCTTATGGAGTTAGTGTCATGTGGCTATTTTATTTCCTTCTATTTCTAGTTAAGGTGTCATTGTTCTCTTCATCTTTGTAAGTGTTTGCTGTCTTTTTTATTCTATTGTTAGTATAATATTTTTAAGAGGAGAGACATACTATACTCCTACGTAAAATAAGCTAATACTTCAGCTTATGATTTGTACCATCTGTGCCAAATTTATGTATGAATCTCCACTTATAGTGCCTAATTTATGTATGGATCTGCACATAAAATTTAACTGGAAGATGAAAGGAAGTAAATAACAAATTAATCACTTATAATAGACCAAGTCGTGGGTCAAACCAAGTATTTGGGTGAATCTGCACCTAACTTTTGTCTTGTATCTTCGGATTTTAAAGAAATGGTTGACTTATAAACAACTCTACAGAATATTCAATATGTAGAATTTAGGATATTATGTAGAACTTTGGGGGTAATTGGTATTATTAATCATGCATACGTAATGAACTATGTTAGTGAATATGTCCCGATTTACTTTCGTTGATTTTTTTGATCACTTCAATCGAGAAAAGCTTGCAGTGAAAAAATGAGGAGAAAGAAATCATTGAATGGTGCCATTTAAGAAAAACTGAACGGATGGTTGAACTCATTACATTAACTTGAAGTCAAGTTTCCGATAATATGTGGCAAGTTTATTAATGAAAATACCAAGGGTCGAACAATGACAAGATGCTGCATTGTTGTCGACTGTTTTATTCACAAACTGTCCTAACTCTAATATGCCACCTGCGAAAGTCTTTATTTCCTCCGATAATATCCGTATCTGTTCTAATGAATCCTGCAAATTGGAACAAAAGAATCAGACTAAAGCCAGCAGCTCAAACCTTTAGAAAAGTGCATGCTAAATTTCCGAGGAACCGATAATCATGATTCTAGTGTTATATACTCACGATTCGCAATTAGTGCTCACGGAGACAGGGAAGCCAACTTTGATGTTGCATGCTGAAGGAATCTTGCTCAAGAACTCGTCTTTAACACCAAGAGACTTGCCTCCTGCCTTCAAACACCTGCAGATAGCTTTCTTGTCATCAACTGTTTTCACAGTTTGAGCCAACTGTTGCAGGCCGCTGCAGCATTGAGGAGTGGGTTTCGGAGCTTTGCCTGTGGCAAACATCACACAGGCAGCTGCTTTGGCGTCCACCATGCTGCATGGGGCCGCGGTCTCGCCAATGGTGGCTAAGCAGAAGAGAAAACATAGGAGAAAGAGTACAGAGAAGAAAACATTCTTCATGTTTTTTGTGTTGAACGAAAACGTACAAGCAGATGGGTTCTTAATTTGTAGATTGTGATGTACTGCGCTATGGCTGATGAGTAGTGGGTTACAGATGGTGGTGGACTTATATAGGGATGGTTCCGCGTAACATGGGCTTCATTCTATCTTGGTTATAAATTCTAATATTCCAGAACCCAAGAAGATGGCTTTCGGTGTTGATTCTGACGTTCATTGGGATTGAGGCCATAGGTCTGGGATGGACTTAACGGGTTTGCTTGCTCTCTAGGAACGTGAAACTTTCAGGTCTTGGATTTTGGGAACAATTTATATCCAACAGAGCTCATACGTTATCTTCCATCCTTTCTCAGCTAAAGTCCAATAAAATAAGTAGAAGAATGATTATTTCAAGTGTTAACAATTTGCTTGTTGCAACCTTTAGCTTATGTGAGACTGTATGATCTTGAGGGATTTGAAGTTCACTTTCTTCACAGCGTATTCAATCTTAACTGAATAAAAAAAAATATGTAGTAGAAGCAACAACCTAGCTCCTTATGAATATGAAGAATAACTCAATTTAGTTTTATGGAAAGATATTTGAATTTTTTCCAGGATGGAGTTACCCTCTTTTCCTTTTTTCTCTCTTAATCTTATGCTCGTTTAGAGTTATCTTTCTTGTTTTAATAAAATTTAAGTTCTTTTTTCAGAAGGGCTCTTATCCTAATTAGAAAAAAAAAGAGAAAGAAAAAAATACTAGTGACCATGATCTTGAAAGATAAACCTTATCTTATTAAAATTAACATGTAAAAACAAAACACTCAAATTAAAATTTTATAGGAAAAGTATAGGCGTGGAAACTGAATGGAATATATTTTAAAAAATAATCTAGCATTGATCAAAGTCCTAAGAATCATGCAAAGTTCTCACACCTCAATCGCTTCTTTGAAAAAAATAACATTTCTTTATTTATCTATCATTCAAAAATATCGAAGATATCAATCCTACCAATTCTACCACTCAATAGGTCTTTGGTTGAAGCTTATGTTATTGAGCCTCTGCATTTTCGGCCTAAGAAATTATGCATTAGGAGGAATATTAAAGTAAATTTATCCTTGGACTAGTAAAGCGAAAGGGTGTTGAAGCAGGCTCAATCTTAAGCAAGAGCAAACAGGCTATCTGCCTAAGATTTACTTACATGAAGACTCAAAGTATCAAATACTTAATATGAAAGGAGATTTGAAAATAGTTTTCTGTATATTGTGTGATCTAACTATATACAAGAGGTATATAAATACATGGTATTAGTTACATAAGATAGAAACAAATCTTAGAGATAATGTAGAGATATTGGCATATTAATTTAAATAAATAGTAGATTATAACTATACAACTAACATTAGCTAATATGCCCCTATAAGCTGAGGAAGGGGAATAGCACAAATGAAGCTTATATGCAAAATAATTGAACTACTGTTTAGGAAGTGGCTTCGTAAGGATGTCTACCAATTGATCTAAGGAGTAGAGAATACCAATAGTAACCTCCTTACGAGCAATAAGATCTCGGACAAAATGAAAGTCGATTTCAGCATGACGAGTCCTAGCATAGAAAACAAGATTGGAGGAAAGAAATACAACATCAATTTTATCACAACAAATGCGTGGAGGGGCAGAAAGCTGCACACTTAGCTCAATAAGCAGTTTTAAGAGCCACTTGACCTCAAAACATGCATTAGCAACAACTTTGAATTTCGATTCGGTAGAGGAATGGGCAACAGTTTGCTGCTTACTGGATTTCCAAGCCAGCAGATTGTTCCTTAGAAAGGTGAGAAAGCTATCAGTAGATCTTTGATCATTGGGGCACCCAGCCCAATCAGCATCACTAAACATAGTTAAGCAATGAAGGGAGCCTTGAGAGCTTAACTAGGAATGAGACAGAGTACCTTTCAAGTAGTGAACCAGATGCTTGAGAGCTTGAAAATGAGTCAAAGTGAGTTGATGAAGAAATTGACACAATTTATTGACTACAAATGAAACATCTAAACAGGTAAGCATGATGTATTGAAGGCTGCCACACACTTACCGATGTAGAGTGGTTCAGCAGAAGATAGAGGAGTGCCAGTGGACTTGGACAAAATATAACCTACTGCCATTAGAGTAGAACTGGGTTTACAAGTGCTCATCCCCATCTTGTTCAAAATAGTGGATATATTTTGCCACCGTTGGACCCTCTTCCTTCTTCTCCATGGATTCCCTGTACCACCTCCCATCCTTTTCCTAATTTGGTTCCTCCACCTTTTACTTCCTCTCCAATTTTTAATCTTGATGACATTAATCTAGTAGTTGACTTGAATTCCTACTCCTCCAACAAATTATCAACTAGCTTACCTCCAATCTCAGTCCTTCCTTCAGAGCCTGCTCCCCAGCTCATCGTATCCATCCCACGCGCCTTCGACCTCCCAAACTCAAAGCTCAAGTTAACCTCACTACTGCCCTCTCTTCATCCTCTCTATCCATAAAACCCACTTCCTTTTCTCAAGCCACCAAACACCTTGAATGGAAACGGGCTATAGAATTTAAAATTGATGCTCTCGAACGTAATCACAGTTGGGATCTTGTCCCCTATCCTCCCAATACTAATGTTGTGGGTAACCGGTGAATCTATAAGGTTAAAAGATAGGCCGATGGTACTATCCAACGCTTGAAAGCAAGACTAGTTGCTCGTGGCTGCACATAAAAATATGGTCTTGACTTCATTGATACTTTCAATCCGATTGTCAAGCCAATGATCATATGATCCGTGCTCTGATATCAACTCAAAGTATCGAATACTTAATATGAAAGGAGATTTGAAAATAGTTTTCTGTATATTGTGTAATCTGACAATATATAAGAGGTATATAAATACAGGTACTGGTTACATAGGATATAAACAAATCTTAGAGATGATGTAGAGATATTAGCATATCAATTGAATACATAGTAGATTATAACTATACAACTAACATTAACTAATATGAAGAATAAAATAAGGTCATTTTAAACATTTATAAAGAAAAAAGAGACAAAACAGGGTATATTTTTACCCTATTTTGTCTCTTTTTGTTCTTTATGAGGGTCTAAACAAAATAGGAGCTCTTCTTTTATTTTGCCCAAAGTCTATAAAATGTTTGAAACCCAGCTTTGAAGTTAATGGTCCAAGTCTCTTAACAATTACGGATTTAAGATTTATTCACAATCCCAAAGTCCCATAAGTTTCATGTGAGAATCATAATAAAATTTAAATTTAGCAGTATATATGGAAGTTAATACTTAGATAATTTTGAATCTCACCTCAACGATTAATAAATATTTTGTTAAAATTTGAATTAAACTTGGGAATATATTCCATTATTTTAACTTGTCTCATTGTGCAAAATATCAAGAATCCAAAAAAAAATCTACAAAACACAAGAGCAAAATATCTTGACCTAAAATGTCCAAACGTTAGAAAATTATAAAGCTAAGTTATATAATTACATTTATTTAATACAATTTAGTTTTCTAAAAAGATTTGAAACAAACAATATATTAGATTATAGTAACAACAAAATTAATCTTGGTTCCTCTCAAATAACACAATATTGATTACAATCATCATCATCATTAATACCTAGTTGAAATCTCACTGAGTCCCAAGATCTAAGAATATTCGATAGTACGCACCCTTATCTTTACGTAGTGGAGAGACTGTTTCCTATATACTCACATTGTAATAGGGAATATTGATACAATAATCGTTGTTTAAAAATAATTGAATAACATTTAATATAATATATAAGCTATCTATAAACTGTATTACGTAGTAATACCATAGTATTTTAATTAACATGTGTGGAAGAATAATTAACGTACTTAATACATAAGGTTCCCCGCTTTACGAAAATCTGGAAATGGTCATGATTTATGTAGCTTTCTTTTTGTATTTTTATAAAAAGGCTATTTTCGTGACTTGAATTTAAGACATAATGGTCATAAAATAGCAACTTTACCGATTGCTTTAAGGTTCTTCCTCGTGGAGTAATTAATATGTTATGTACATACAGTTATGGTAACTAAGCATATATAAATAAAGTAGGGTAGGCAGGTATAAAACATCTTTATCGAAATTTATTTCAATCGTCTGCATATGAAAGAAGATGTTAATCAACAAATGGGCGCCAGATTTGTACGTATTTGTCGGATATATAAAATGCCCCACGTTTTTAGAAAATAAAAAAATCAACCTACCTACGTGTTCATTCAAAAAAGTTCTTGACATGGTCCAGAGCCATTATGCTATATCTCTCGAATTTCCTCGTCCCACCTATCCCAATAGTAGTTTAAAGAAAAGACTAATACAATGAGGGAATTATGTAAAACTTGGGACCAGACGTACCACTTCTGGTGCTATATAGGTGGTCCTAAGCCGTTTTGGTGCGATGGAGATGTCCGTGAGCTTGTTGTCTTGGAACGAAGCAATTATTACTTGAAGACAATTTTGGGCTACCCTGAGCATAAAACGGGAAACGGACGCTACACGTTTCCCATACGGTGGGGGAAGGGTGATGACATAGAGGCCGTGCTTACTCGACCACTGCATGGCAAGAGCCTCTCATCTCACTTTTCGTTTATGGCTTCTTGTTTTTCTATTTTTGCTTTGCTAGAGTTAAATTTACTCCTACCACAATAATACTTGTGGCTTCTGGCTAAACATGATTTGACAAGATGCAGGCTGATACTGAACATGGGTTTGGGATCCACGTTGGTCCCAGAAATCATTACTCCATATCAAATTACGTGTCACATGGTGATGGCGTTCTCCGTGATTAAAATAATAATTCTCTCAAGCTTCTCTACACGATTATATCTATTATTTTAACTGCGATATTTTTATCACATTTTATTAAATTTAATTTATATATTTATATTTATATAAATTTAACAAAATAAAATAATTAAAACAAAAAAATTTGATGTGACTAGACGGAGAGATGAAATTAAGGCAAGTTTTTATCATGTAAAAGTATGTCATGCTTTACTTAACAAAATATTACCTTTAAATACAGTAATGATGTAACTGAATTCTAAAAATATCATAATCACTTAACAAGCAACACTGACGAGTAGTAGAAATATAAGATTATTAATTAAGATATTTATTAATTACATATTAAAATAAATTAAATTAAATTAATACTTTAATATAATTATAATAAATTATTATAATTATCCTTAATTCTGCAAGCTTAGTTTATTAAAAAATTATAAAATTTTTAATTATCAATTTACAATAATTAAACAATAAATAATAAGAAATAATTTAATAAAATTAAACAATATTTAATAATTAAATAATTGAAATATCTTTTTGATATTACTTTTCTTTAAAATTTCATAAAATAATTTAAAATTTTATTACAAAAATATTTATATTGATATAATAATTGTAGAATATATTCAGTTTATAAAAATGCAAAAAAAATTGAATGTCTTCATAACTTTCTTTTTTCACTTTTATAAAGTTCAAAGTTTTATGTACAAGTTTATTAACATATCCTACTAACTTGGATATCAACTTACTTGACGTCATATAATTTTATATAAAGATTTTTAACTTATTATTATATTAAACTTATGTTTTAGTCTCTCTGTCTTATTATTTACCTTTATCTTCTGTTATTTTTGTACTAATAAGTTTATGTAGGTTTTTTATAGAAAATAAATTGTATTTATAAGAGAAAAAGGCTCCTTATAGGGGTATGATGCAAAGCTAGATACAATTGCATACACTAAAATTAGGCATGTCAATCCCTCAGCCTTGACCTGGCTCGGCCTCGATCATGGTGACCCAGAAGTCGGGATGGGTTGGTCCACAGCATGGCCATGGCTCACCTTATGGCCTGACTTGTCTGTTAATTTTTTTAAAGAAAAGAATTCAAAATGACGTCGTTTTAGACAATACAACGTTGTTTCTGAAAAAGTGATTAGCGGGTCACAGTCCCGCCCGTAGCCCACATGGCGGGCTGCGGCTCGGCCCGTGGCTTACCCATGACCCGCCGAACCCAGGCCAAAAATGAGTTGGGCCATAATTGTCATGCTGAACTAAAATGATTACAAAGGAGTATAGAGTAACTATAATCAAGGAGGACCAGGATGTTGGAAGAATTATCCTCGAAAGGAGTGACGCTTTGATTAGAATAGGATGATAAATGGTCAAGATGGATCCTAAAGAGAACCTGCTAGATGTGGGGTATTACAACTATGGTATCTGAATAAACATTTTAGCTTGAAGCTCATATAATTTATGTCTTTCATTCCCTAAAAATCAATGTATGGAGATTCCTAAATTATTAGCTAAAGTGAAGTTGTAACTAAAATGAATATTATACATAATCAATTACTCCTTTATCAAATTCTTTAAGTTAAGTAGAACTTGTTATTGCTCTGAAGCCTTTTTTTTTAATTCTTTGATTTTTTTTCCTCTCTATGTTAAGTAAACTATATTGCCAAATGTAACTTTTTAGATAGGGGGATCTCATTTATAGACACTTTATCTTTGATTGACTCAGTTGATTGTCTCAAGCCAATCACCATGTGGAGAAGAGAGGCTATAGAGTTTTTACACCATTTCCTATGCGTAACAGGAGAAATTATGCTCAAAATGACTAATAACAGGGTCTTGCTTGTACAGATCACAACAATTAACAATGTTGTGATTGTCATTTAATATATCAATTTCGTTTATCCTCTTCATAATAGCAAGATAGAGGATAAAACATACTTTATGATTTGTCTTCTTAAACCAAATTGTTTTTGTACCATCTCATTTTAAGGGGCTAGGTCCTCAAAAGTCACTCGTAAGAATGGTCTGTAAAGCTCCTTTAGGAATCATTTAGCCATTATATTGAACCTTATCTATTAGATTTAAAGAAGGGAGTAAAGGTGAAGGCTATAAAAGTTAACCAATCAATTTTATTGAGATTAGTTAAATTGTTCTTACAGACCCATCTGACTGTGGCATTATTTGGTATTAAGTTCCTAAAAACATTAAGCTTAGTGGTTTTACAAGGAGGACCTTTGTTGCTCTAATTATCATTTCAAAATATATTTTTTATCCACCACCTTAAATCCCAATTTGAGTTGCTCTCTCAAATTGAGAATGTACAACATAGTTCATAGGGTGTTACTTTTAAGTCTAATATTTCAAAAGCTCCCTTTATTAAGGTAATAAGCATGGATCCATCTCACCCAAAGAGCTTATTTATCTGTAAGAAATTTTCAAATTTTTTTATTATTAAGACTTTTTTAATGCATGTAAAGGGAATAATTCCTAAATTCCCTTCCTCCTTTGGTAAGAAAATATCACTCTATTTCACTTTTATTATTGATTTTCTTATGAAATCATTTGACTATAAGATTTTCCCCATCATTCTTCTAATTTTTTGAACTTGGAAACATCATATAAGGAGTAATACACATGCAATCCATTAATTACCAAGTTTATAAGTTAGGTCACGGTTGCAAATTAAAAACTTTTATTACATTAGTTACTAATTCTTTCAATCATTGCTTGAAAATATTTATAGAGTAAAAAATGTAGACACATGTCTTCTTCTCTTTCTCACATCAAGTGCATAAATCAATTATTCTTAGGTAAGAATCTCAACTTCAACATTTTCAATATCACTCTAACCACTTCAAAAAGAACTTTTAATACCAATTTCATACTTCAGTATTTAGCTTCTGTCCTTCTCATTCTGATACTGTTCAAGCAAAGTGTTTATTTTTCATTTCACATTATGACTAACTTTCTTATAAGGTTCTACATCACTTTTGATCATAGCTAAATGTTTCTTTAATCTGGTGATTCCCCCCATCTTTCAAATATTTGTTGTAATACAAATAAATAGTATAATTCTTCATACTAACCAATATAGCAGCCCAACCTGGATCGTTGGGTCACCTTGAACAAGTTGAACTATCAATAGTATATGAGCTTTCCACTATTTATTTGTAAAAATAAATAAAGATATATGTTAAAATTAAATTAATAACTTCATATCAGAATAAAGTGTTCTTCATTATCAACTACCATCACAGAATGTGTATTATTCAACACAAAAAAAAAACAAAGGCACATCTTAGATTGTAAAGATATATACACAACTTGAACTCTAAAAACATACACTAGTGAAATGGAAAATGTGGAGTTAGTTATGTGTAAAATAATACGAAAAATAGAGCAACAATAACTTCTCAATAATTATATGGTATAGACTTGTAAATGAACTTCATAAGCTTATATAAATGATTCCTTGACAAACTTCGAGGCTTAAACAAACTATATCTAATAAGTTCAAAGTTTTTCTTATATAACTACTATATATATCATATACGTAGGGGGTGTGGGGAGAAGCTTTAATTGATTTATGTTGTAGGCAAACAATGAATATCAAAGAGAAAGAAATTAAGAGCTTGTAAAAAAGCAAGAAGAATCCATAATATGGCATTAACAAGCTCAAAGAGCAACTTGTAATAGGATTTGAAGATTGGTGTTGGATGATGGGCAATGGCGATGGGCTACAATAATGGATAGTGATGGCATGATAGGAGAAGGAGAGGTTTAAGAGGAAGAGTTAGACGACACCATAACATAGCAGTAGCAACTAGCAATAAGCAATGATGATAGGAGGAGGAGAGAAGGGTGACGATGTTGGACCCCAAAATTTTTTAGGATTTTATATTCTATTTTATATTATTTATTTTATTTTTATTTTATTAAATTATTTAGCATAAGAATAAGTTAGAATTTATGAATTAGGAATTTTTGGAGCCTAGTATGATTTATTTTAAGTTTTATAAGGAAGTGTGGATTAAAGTGTAGTAAAGGGGTTAATAGGAATTTCCTAATAAAAGGAGAGGCAAATTGGTCAATACCCTTAATATTTGCATTTAATGGAATGAGACAAAGAGGAGGAAACATGAATAGAGACGGTGGAGTGAAAAATGAAGAAGAGAAGAAGAATAAAGAAGAGGGTAGTTTTGAAATTTCTTAGATTAATGAAGGGAAAATGGTAAAAACCTATAAAGTTGCATTAAATTGCATAAGACAAAAGAAAGGAAGGAGACAAGAAGAGAGAGTTGCGAATTAAGGAAAGAGAAGAGGAAAATTCGTGAAAAATCTAGAGAAAGAGAAGAAGAAGAAGAAAACAAGGAGAAAAGGAAAGAAGAAGGCAAAGAAGAAGATAAAAAGGAGAAATTTTGCTAAGGTTTTCTCCATTAAGGTAAATCTCTTCATTCTTTAGTTTTGATAGTTTTAAAGAAGAAGAAAGAAGT
>JAOSBN010000007.1:2072794-2090404 GCA_027563595.1 Erythroxylum suave | reverse complement strand
GTGACGAGATTTTAAATTTAATTCAAATGTTATTTATCGTTATCATAGCAAACGAATTTCAAATTGGTGACGCAAAGCTACCATATTTTACGTACGGGGACCCGGGGCCAACAGACGAGCAGTAATAACAATGAAGATTAGAGGAGAGGCAACACAATAGTGAGGGGCAAAGTTGAGTGAAGGAGGAGAGGAGAGGCAGGCTAGAGTAGGCAAAAGGAGTTTTAGAATTTAGGGTTAGATTTTAAAAAAAAATTAGTCCCTAAATTTACATAAATTTTCAATTTAACCTATTATATTATCAGTATCTCGAGTATCAACTTGTACCATTTGCTAATACGATATCTATAATTATTGTACCATTTTTCGATAGATATGATACAATACTCAAACCCTTGACTAGTATAGTTTTTGAACGGGAAACATATAAAGAGAGATTGAACCTTTTCTAATTAAGTTCTGTTAAATTGTGATGTTTCGTGGAGCTTGCTATACTGAATCTTATAGAAGATTTAGCTGGATCAGTCAAGGTGAAGAGGAAAGGAAGACTAAAGAAGAAGGTTCCCAAGTTACAAAGGAAGTTGGAGATGATGATCTTATGAATAATTCAGAGATGCATGGATCAAAGGAAGAGAGTTCGAATGATTAAAGACCAGAGTAAGAAGAATTGAAAGGCTGAACCAACTTGCAGTGGAGACCTTTAAGATGAAGAGGTAGAAGAAAAATCAATGTAGAATCTAGAATTTGCAAATCAGTTAAAAGAAGAAAACTTGAAGCAGAAGTCAATGATTCCAATGAAGCTGGAAAAAGGAGTTAACTGAAGCTAAGAAATTCATAATTAATTTTTAATGGTCATCAAATGTGATCACAAGAAGCTCACATCAGAATTTCATGCAACTTGTGGTCCCAGCAATATCAGTTCTTTTCTTTTTCTGCAGTCTTAATACCTTAGCTGAAACATTGTCAGGTTTTGTTACAAATTCAGACAATACAACCGGTTTTGATTTCTGTTGAACCAATGAGAGTAAGAATCATGTCAAAATCTTGCTCCTCAAATTATCTTTATTTTCATTATCAGCCATTGGATGTAGGGTGGCATGAAACAAAATGTGTAAAAGCCAATATGAAAGGCTCAGCTTCTTCATTTTTGTAATAGACACAGATATATGAAATATTGCTTATCATCTTTGGTCTGAAAAAATTGTTTTTGTTTATCTTGAGTCGATTTGAAGGAGTGAAGTAGTTGTAATGTTCAAGTTGGATAACATCAGACATTTGTTCTAAAAAAACCCATTCTTGAGTGTTAAAAAAAAAACCTTCACCATAATAATCTGAAATCATTCACCAAACTCTTGAGAGAACCTTACATCGCTTTGAGAGAGAACATTTTTTTACAAATACAAGAACTACAACAAAACGTAATGCTAGTCTTCTAAAATTTTACATTTTCTTGGAGCTGAAGTTTAAAACCAGTAGCTACTGAAGAAAAACTTCGACCACCTGATTTTGAAGTTGTGGTTTAAGTGAAGAAGCAGGGGCGACCTCCAACTAGCAAGAGTGGTATCAGAGCTACACAGTTTGCAAAACTTGGACTAAACCAAAACCATGGCAGGTATGAGTTTCCCTATGATGAATTTGCAAAGTGTACAGGCTAATATATCAGTTTTAACTGGTGAAAATTACAGAGCTTGGGCTTTTAGAGTTGAGGATTGTCGTAGAATGTGTGAATGCTGGTATGTGGTAAATGAAGGAGTGATTGATGTTGAGGGAGTAACAGAATTAACAGACCAACAATTAATAAGAATAAGGCAGGACAGAGATACTTCAAAGCTCTTATTTTTTTTAGTTCACTGGTTAATGGGACAATTTTGCTAAGATATGCTAATTGCAAAGGTGCTAAAGAATTGTGGGAAATATTAAAGCTGGAGTATGCAAGCTCAACTTAGTCATTGAGGTTGAAGAAACAAGCTGTGATGAGAAACTTTGAGAATTTCTCGATGAAGGATGAAGAGAATGTGGGAACTGCAAAAACCAGATTCATGAATTTAGTCCAACAGCTGAAGGAGTTTAGAGAAAACACTAATACTGATAGATTGGTTGACATGTTTCTAAGCAGATTGCCTTTGAGATTTGAAGCAAGCATAGCACCTGTAGAATGGCAATTTAGTAATGATCCAAATTCTGTGACAATGGAGTAAGTTTTTAATGTGCTAGAGATGCATGAAGAGAAACATAAGATTCGAAGGGAAGGAGAGGAGTATGCTTTGAAGGCTAAACGTTTTAAAGTGCCAGAAAACCCATCAATTTTCACCCAAACTCAAAATTTGACTCAAAACCACCTTGAATCAAATGTTGTGCAACCTCAGATGTCTCCACATTCACAAAACCAACCACAAAGTACCAAAATCCTTACCAGATAACCTCATTTCCTCAGAACCAGTCCTACTAAAACCAAACGTAATATCAGATGCCTCAAATGTATCCTTAAACATTATTTCCTCAGCAGTTACCTTATTTAAGCCATCCCTAAAATTTCCAAGCTACCAACCAATATGCTAGAAATAACTCCAACCGAATGCAAAGTGGACCTAGAACTTCAAGATGGGGGATGTTTCCAAATTGCAAGTTTTGTGGAAAGAACAACCATGCTGCTAAAGAATGCTTTTGGAATGAGAATGTGGACTGCATACATTGTAGAAAAAGGGGACATTCAAAGAGAGTGTGTTATGAGAAATGGATGAAAGAGCAACAAAATCCTCAAAGCCCCATTTTTGGCAAGCCACCACCAATCCATCCCTTACAAAAACAAAACACTTCATCAAATCAAATGTCAATTCAAACTCAGCCTACCAAAATTTTCCTGGATCACAAATTTATCAAGCACATTATGTTGCAAATTCTGAAAATGCATCATATCCACCACATTTTACTTCTCAGCCTTTGTTGTCTTAAACTTACTCACCTCAATCTCAAACAACACAACCATATGTATCTCAATCAACCTATACACACCAAATGCCATACCAACCTATACACACACAAGCATCAAGCCAACAACCCCAAGCTACATATTCTGTCAACAATCCCTCATCTCAACCACAATCTGAAAACTGTCCAAACTTCCAACCTACAAAACATCTCAAACAATCAAACTGGATCATCACAAACCAGTAAACCACCAGAAAAACCAGTCACTGAGGATAGTGTATTTATGGTAGAAGGTTGTCACAGAACTATGAAAAATGATTTTGCTATTGAAATGAGTGCAGTTGTTGCAAAGAATGAGAAAGGAAGTGAATGGCTAGTAGACAACGGGTGTTCCAACCATATGATAAAAAGAAGAGAGGCATTTGTGAAGAAGGGCACCAATATAAACACAGTGGTAAAGATTGGAAATGAAGAAATCATACCTTTATCTTAGAAGGGGGCTGTGGAATTAGCTACACAGGCTGGAAATACAATAGTTGAGGAAGTGTATTATATTCCAGAACTTGATAAGAATTTGATAAGTGTTGGTCAACTTTTGGAAAAGAAATATAAGGTTTGCTTTGAAGATGAAATGTGTAGGATTTTCAATGAACAAAGTGAGCTGGTGCATAAAATTCCAATGAAGAACAGGGTTTTCAAGATAAAAAAGATAGAAGTAGATAGAGCATTTCCTGCTATACCAATGAAAGAATTGACTCAATTATGGCATAGAAAGTATGGACATGCAAACTTGGACTATATTGTTGACATGCAAAGAAAAGAATTAGTTCATGGAATACCACAATTAAGCAACAAGTAGAAAACAGTGTGTGAACCTTGTACAAAAGGAAAAAGCCATTTCTGACCATTTCCAGCTAGTGATTGGAGAGCTACTGAGAAGTTGCAATTGGTGCATATGGATGTTTGTGGTCCTATGGATACACCATCGGCTAGAGGGAATAGATATTTATGTGAAGTTTATTAATGACGTGTCTAGATATGCGTGGATCTATTTCATGAAAAGTAAAGATCAAGTATTTGGTTTCTTTAAAGTGTGGAGAGTAGAAGCTGAGAGCCAATATGGAAAGAAGGTGAGATGCTTAAGAAGTAACAAAGGAGGAGAGTACATTTCAAATGAAATGAAGAATTACTTCAAAGGAAAGGCATTTTCCATCAATTTTTAGTAGCATATTCACCACATTAGAATAGAGTTTCAGAGAGAAAAATAGAAATATTATGGGGACGGTAAAGACAATGATGTTTGGAATGAAAGTGCCTAGGAGATTCTGGCCAGAAGCATGTTTTACTATAGTATATTTGTAAAATAGAATGAAGACTAGAGCTTTGAAGGAGAAAACCCCTTTTGAAGTCTGGTCTGGTGTCAAACCTAAAGTGCATCATTTGAGAGTGTTTGGATGCATAGCATACATGCATGTTCCAGATGCTACAAGAACAAAGTTAGGTGAGAAAGCAATCAAGGGAGTTATGATGGGATATAGTGTAGAATCTAAAGGATACAGAATTTATAATCTAGAAACTCAGAAGATGGTTGTGTCTAGAGATGTTAAGTTTGATGAAAGTGAAGGACGGAAGTGGGGAGAGCCTACAGTTAGACAACCAGGAGGAGTTAGAATTGAAATGTCATTATTTGAACCAATTGTAAATGAGAGTATGGAAGATGATGCATTTCAGCAGATGGCAGATGCAGACAATTCAAATATTACTGAAGCTGAAACACCTCAGCAGGAGACATCTCAGCCAGAACAACAAAATTCAAACAATTTAGGAGAAGAAGGGAATTAGGAGGAGTTGTCACCTAACTCAAAAAGTGATGAATTGAGTTAAGAAAATTAGGAGGAGACTTCCAGCTCTGACAGTGCTCATAAGGAGAGGGATTTGGCATCAATTTATAGTGAAACTAACCCTTTGTTTGATTTCAAGTACAATGATGCAGATGAAAAGGAGGCAAATGATGCACATATGGTTTCAGAATATGCCATATCTGCAGGTATTGAACCGAAAACATACAATCAAGCAATCAAACAAGGAGTGTGGTAAGGTCCAATGGATGAGGAGATAAGAGCTATAGAGGAAAATGGAACCTGGTTGTTGGTTGATTTGCCTAGTTCAGAAACCAAAGTTGTGGTCTCAAAGTGGATTTACAAGACAAAACTGAATCCTGATGGGTCTGTCAATAAATATAAGGCTAACTTAGTTGTAAGAGGGTACAAGCAGGAATTTGGAGTGGATTATACTGAAACTTATACACCAGTAGCAAGGCTAGACACAATGAGATTATTGCTGGCATTGGGAGCAAACAATGGATGGAAGGTGCATCAAATGGATGTGAAGAGTGCATTTCTTAATGGAATGCTAGATGAGGTGTATTTGAAGCAACCCAAAGGATATGTAATAAATGGACAAGAGCAAAAGGTTTACAAGCTAGTAAAGGCTCTATATGGACTGAAACAAGCCCTAAGAGCCTGGTATTCAATAATCAATAGCTACTTGTTGTAGAATGGGTTCATGAGAAGCAAAAGTGAAGCCACATTGTATATGAAAGGTGATGATGGAGAGAAACTAATCTGCTCACTATATGTAGATGATTTGCTCATAATTGGAACTAAGAACCAATTCGTAGAGAACTTTAAAGAGCTAATGAAGTCTAAATTCCAAATGACAGACTTAGGAGAAATGAGTTATTTCTTAGGTTTGGAAATTGATCAAAGGAAAGATGGGATATTCATTCACTAAAGAAAATATACAGAGGACCTAATTAAAAAGTTTAGTTTGAAGGATTGTAGTGGCATGACAACTCCCATGGAGAATCAGCTGAAGCTAGAGGCTACAAAACCAGGTAAGCAATTTGATGTGACTTACTATAGAAGCATGATTGGATCTTTAATGCATTTAAGTGCATCAAGGCCTGATATTGCATGTGCTGTGAATATTATGGCTAGTTTTAATCACAATCCTTCGAGACAACATGCTTTATATGCTAAAAGAATATTGAGATATGTGAAGCATATTGTTGATAATGGAATTTGGTATGGAAGAGGAGAAAAGGTAGAGTTGTATATGTTTAGTGATGTAAGTTATGCTGGAAGTAATGAGCGCAAGAGTAGAAGTGGGCATTGTTGTAATTTGGGCTCTGGAATTTTTGCTTGATGTTCAAAGAAGTAGAGGAGTATAGCACAATCAACAACTGAGGCTGAATATGTGGCAGTAAATATGGCTGCCAAACAAGCTCAATGGTTGAAGAAAATTCTGATAGATATAGATGAATTGAAGGAAAAATGTGTGACAGTTTATTGTGATTCTAGTGATGCCATTTCAATGGCTGAGAATCCATCTGATCATATGAGAACTAAGCATATAAAGGTGAAGTATCATTATGTCAGGGAATTGATCTAAGAAAAGGAGATCAAGATGGCTTTTTGCATATCAAACTTTCAACTTGCTGATTTATTTACACAGGCATTGCCAAGACGGAGATTCAAAGCCTTGAGAAAATTGATAGGTATGTAGGCTCCACAAAACAAAGGAGAAGCTATTGAATTATGTTGTTTCATAGAGCCTGCTGTACTGAAACTTGTAGAAGATTTAGCTGGATCAGTCAAGGTGAAAAGGAAAGGAAGACTGAAGAAGAAGGTTCCCAAGTTACAAAGGAAGCTGGAGATGATGATCTTAGGAATAATTTAGAGGTGCATGGATCAAAGAAAGAGAGTTCGAATGATTGAAGACCAGAGCAGGAAGAATTGAAAGGCTGAACCAAGTTGCAGTGGAGACCTTTAAGATGAAGAGGCAGAAGAAAAACCAATGTAGAATCTGGAATTTGCAAATTAGTTGAAAGAAGAAAACTTGAAGCAGAAGACAATGATTCCAATGAAACTGGAAAAAAGAGTTAACTGAAGCTAAGAAATTCATAATTAATTTTTAATTGTCATCAAATGTGATCACAAGTTCACATCTCAGAATTAATTTTTAATTGTCATCAAATGTGATCACAAGTTCACATCCGAATTTCATGCAACTTGTGGTCCCAGCAATATCAATTTTTATCTTTTTCTGCAGTCTTAATACCTTAGCTGAAACGTTGTCAAGTTTGGTTACAAATTCAGACAACACGATTGGTTTTGGTTTCTGTTGAACCAATGAGAGCAAGAAATATGTCAAAATCTTGCTCCTCAAATTATCTTTATTTTCATTATCAACCATTGGATGTAGGGTGGCATGAAACAAAATGTGTAAGAGCCAATATGAAAGGCTCAGCTTCTTCATTTTTGTAATAGACACAGATATATGAAACATCGTTTATCATCTTTGGTTTGAAAAAAATTGTTTTTGTTTATCTTGATTCGATTTGAAGGAGTGCAGTAGTTGTAATGTTCAAGTTGGATAACATCAGACATTGGTTCTAAAAAAAACCATTCTTGAGTGTTAAAAAAAAAACCTTCACCACAACAATCTGAAATCATTTACCAAACTTTTAAAAGAAACTTACATTGCTTTGAGAGAGAACATTCATTTACAAATACTAGAACTACAATAAAACATAATGCTGGTCTTCTAAAATTTTACATTTTCTTGGAGCTAAAGTTTAAAACTAGTTGCTGCTGAAGAAAAACTTCAACCACATGATCTTGAAGTTTTGGTTTAAGCGAAGAAGTAGGGGCGACCTCCAACCCCCAGGAAATTCACATACAAGTTATATGATTCTTAAAGGCCTGTTGGGTTGAATGTTAATTAATGGAATGTAACGGAACGGAATGGAACAGTTTATAATGGAATGGAATGTAATACAGTGAAACATCGTTTGGGAGGAATGGAAGAGTTTATAGTGTAATGTAGTGAAATGTTGTTTGGAAGATGGGTGGAATGGAATGGAATGTATACTAAATGACTATTATACCCCTTATATTAAAATGATTATTGCATGAGGTTTATTATTTTATTATTAATTAGATATAATTTATTATTAATCATATAAAATATTATTATTAATTATTTAATATATTATAATATATTATATTATATTATATTCTATTCTATGTGATTTATATTTAAAAATAATTTATTTTTATTTTTATTTATATAGAAATATATACAAATAATTAAAGAATAATTGTTTATATATTTTCTATTTTCATTAATAAAAATTTTATTATTTTATTATTAATTATATAAAAATATTATTACTAATTATTTAATATATTTTATTTTATTCTATTCTATGTAATTTATATATATAAATAAATTATTTATTTTTGATTTATATAGAAATATATACAAACAATTAAAGAATAATTTTTAATATATTTTCTATTTTATTAATAAAAATTTTATTAATTTTGTTTCATTATTAATTATATAAAATTTATTATTAATTATGTAAAAATATTATTATTAATTATTTAATAAGTTTTATTTTATTAAAATTTATTTTATTCTATTATATGTTATTAATATTTAAAAATAATTTATTTTTATTTATATAGAAATATATGGAAACAATTAAAGAATAATTTTTTATATATTTTCTATTTTATTAATTAAAATTTTATTTTATTATTAATTATATACAATTTATTATTAATAATATAAAAATAATATTATTAATTATTTAATAAAATTTATCATGTTAAATATTATTCTATTCTATTTAATATATTAATTCTAGATAATATAATATTATGATTTGGTCAAAGTTGGTATTACGAAAAATTACTGAGGGTACATTAGGTAGTTTGTATTTATTAGTTTACGTTTCATCCTAAACCTCCCAAATCAGATGTTTCTTATTTTCACTGCTTAGGATGGAATGAAACGTAATGTGAAACCCTCCGCTTCCACCTCATTCTATTCCATTATAAAACTTCCTTCCAAACGATAAAAGCATGTTACGTTCCATTACATTCCATTCTCAACCCCTCAATCAAACATAGCCTAAGTTTTTTTTTAAAACAGAAGATTTGACCCAGTTATATTTTATACATGGTGTTTTGAAAATGCTAAGTTTTTAAATTTCTACCATTTATCCTCAAAAAGAGGAAATTAGTCTTTTGCATTAAAAGGTTATTATTTAAGTCTTATTTTATTAAATAATTTATTAAATATACATAATTTTGAAATATTAAAAAAAGCCATCAAATGATTTATAATATATTTGATATGGGCAATTCACGAGACATTAGAAAGAAAACATATCATGAAACGATTAGAAGTCTTCTGTATCGAGATTTTTGATCCAATGGCTATACACTACGCGGGCGACCACCATCACTAATTTGCCTTGCAATAAAAAAATAATAATAATATTGGTTTTGGTTCTCGTGCACCAAGTTGAGATCTCATTTTAATGCTACATTTATGGATGTGTTCTTGACTTGCGGGGAGATAAGAAAAATGTTAACTTCTCATTCGCGGTTTTCAGGGGTTGCTGGGGGACCCCAACTGTCATGGAAAGAAGAGGGGACGGATAGGAAATTTCCCCATTCGATACACTCCACATGTTAAATTGTTGTAGCCCCCTCCACTGAAATCATGACCACAACAAATTAAATGCTCAGGTAGAAACTGTTGAGTAACGGTATACTGACGTAGAAAAAATAGATTGAAAACAACTTAATTCAGTCAAATCCAAAGCTTAAAAAACTAATGAATGTCATTAAATTGTGTATATATAGCAGTGAAAGACAGGTTATAAATCATTTGCTCACCATCAAGACTGAAATTATGGATACCCTGGTCGATGCTTTCGTTCATTATTTCCATTTTACGCATTTTTATGGTATAGTTGTCGGGGCATGCGATGAGGGTGAATTTTTGAGCAACTGGTAAAGTTATGAGATATAGAAATAGTCTTTTGTAAGATACAATGATAAAGTTGCGTAAAATTAATATTCATCTTCCGCCTACTGTTCATGTGGTAAAGACGACTGTTTTAAGTTAACAGTATCTAAAACTTGTATGCCAAACTTTTGTTTAGCAAGGAGTTTCCTCATTAGTATTACCTAAACACTGTTTACGAATGAAAGGACACGCTCTCAAATGAAAGGACAGCAATCTAGCTTGTGAGTATATTCCCAGACCAATCAAACAAATGTTGACACGTGAAATTTTAACGGTCATGTGTGCGTGATTTGTTCAAAGTAAAATTTTCTCCCCTTCATATCCCTTTTTGGCTATAAAACCTGAGGCTTTAGTTGCACACTTTGGAGACTCACCACTTCTCTATCTCCCCTCTTCCTTTTACCACCAGGCTTGGCGAGAGTGCACTAGTGCTTTTTATTTGGCCTAGAAATGAACGGCACCGTCAAGAAAATGAATGGAGCTCGGCGACCTCATGGTCTGGCCTCTATTCTAGCCATTGGCACCGCAAATCCATCAAACTGTTTCAACCAAGACGAATTTCCAGACTATAGCTTCAGAGTTACCAAGTCCGAGCACTTGACTTCCCTTAAAGACAAGTTCAAGCGCATATGTGAGCATCACAATACCCTATTGTGCTCCATTTCTTATGCCTTCTTAATTATACCATACAAGTTTCTTCATCATCATAACAAAACATCACAAACACACACACACATGCGTTAAGAAGCAAAAAAATGATTTCTCTTTCTTAACAATTAGAAAGAATAACTCTTACCACCAGTACGTGAAACTGGATCAGGTTTCTTTGATTCAAAGATATAGGATTGTGATCATTTGTGGTATGTACATCCATTTAGATACATTTAGGACAATCTACATACAAAAAGGTCATGAAGGGCAGTTTGATTAGAAAAAGCTATTGTCTAGTTTCTTGACTTAGGTATGTTTAAGAGAGCTTTTATTTGCATGTCGGAGTATTTAGTCCTTGCGCTGTGATACATACACTTGTATGTTTTTTTTGTTAGGAGCAAGTTCTTAATGTGGTAAAAAGCCTAATAAAAATGGAACACTCAACACAATACCGTAGAAAGGAAATTAAATAAATAATACTTAAATTTAAACTTTTCATTAACATTTCTTTAACTCTAAGTTGGACGTGTTTTGCTAATTGACATTTTTACTTAATTGAAATATGACACTAACTCAAACGGAGAGATACTATCATTTCTGTATTCTGAGCTGAATTTTGACATAATTGGGTTATGGTTCGTGGAAATGAATGTCTAAGCAATGGCTGTAGTACTCTTTTTCTCGTCGTTTAGTAAAATTGAGAAAGAAATTAGAACAATCTTAAAATGTTTTTATATTTCGATAGCTAATCAGTCCTTGATGAGTAGATGAATTTAATAGTGACCTGCCAACCAGCAAGAAATGCTCATGTCTAAACAGAATTATGATCTTAATCAAACTGCGGATTAACTCAACGTTCCATGACACCAACAGGCGAGAGATCAACTGTGAGGAAGCGATACTTGCACTTGACAGAGGAAGTTCTCCAAGAGTATCCCAGCATAGCAACCTACGACGCTCCATCACTAGACGCACGTCAAGAGATCGAAGTTGCAGAGGTCCCCAAACTCGCTGCGAGAGCGGCATCCAGGGCCATCGAGGAATGGGGACAACCCAAAAACAAAATTACACACCTCATCTTCTCTTCAACTTCAGGCATAGAGAAGCCTGGCGTGGACTGTCACCTCGTGCACCTTCTAGGTCTTCCGTTGTCTGTCAACCGATTAATGCTCTACACTGTTGGCTGTCATGCAGGTGGCACTGTGCTTCGTATTGCCAAGGACTTGGCAGAAAACAATGTCGGTTCACGCGTTCTTGTAGTTTGTAGCGAGCTCACCGTCATGACGTTTCGTGGACCGTCAGAGACCGACTTGGCTAATCTTATACGTATGGCCATTTTCGGTGACGGTGCAGCTGCTCTCATTATTGGTGCTGACCCTGACCTATCCATCGAACAACCTATCTTTGAAATTTTCTCAGCTTCCCAAACATTGGTTCCTAACACAAGCAAAGCAATTCGCGGGCGTGTTAAAGAAGTGGGGCTAACGTTTTACGTTGACAAAATGGTTCCAACATTGGTGGCGAGCAACATTGAGCAATGCTTGGATAAAGCGTTTAGTCCACTTGGTATAAATGACTGGAACTCAATATTCTGGATACCACATCCAGGAGGGCCCGCGATTTTAGCAGAGATAGAAGCGAAATTGGAATTGAAACCGGGGAAACTGAGAGCAACTAGACATGTGCTCAGCGAGTACGGGAACATGTCAGGTGCGACGGTGCTGTTCATATTGGACGAGATGAGAAGGAGATCGAAGAAGGAAGGGAAGGGGACCACAGGTGACGGACTTGAGTGGGGCGTTCTGATGGGATTCGGGCCTGGTCTGACGGTAGAGACCATAGTTTTGCGTGCCATTTCTGTGGTTACAGAATGAGAAAAGATTACTGTTGCATAGTTTTTCGCCATTGTAATGCATGATATGGTATTTGTGGCCCATCGATCCTCTGTAAAGTTCTCACCGTAATCTCCATGTGATGGGTTCACGTCTATTTCTGAAAATTTTGCAGTTCTAAAATTAAATGTCCGTTACACGTGTTGTCCCATTAAACCGATAATTATATCCTTATTCCACTTCCTTTCTTTAGAAACGGAAGAGAAAGGTATTGAGAATGTTGAAAGTTAATAGCTGAGGTTATCTGTATTGTGACAAGATGCACAGATTCAATTATTCGAATCTGTATTGCAGCTTTTGGTGGTCCAAAGGTTCATATACAGATGTAACAGGTTCGAATATAATTTTGATCCCAGTGAAGAAATTCGTATAAAATGTCATCAAGCAGAGGATGGAATAAGATTAAGAGAAATATTAAAAAGCTACCATTTAACTGCACTAGAATACATGGAAGAAAGTACATTATAATCAAGGGGAGACATTAGAACAAAACTTACTTTTAGCTATGTTTTATGATTTCTAAATTCGTCGCCGAAAGTCCAACTTTTTGCAACTTTTTTACCTAATTGTCGCTAAAGAAATGCATTTTGTGACAATTTATGTGAATCGTTACAAAATGAGCAACATTTTGCGATGGCTTAAGAATTTTGTCACCAGATGTTGAACCTTTGATGATGATTCTCTCAATCGTTGCTAAAAGTTGTACTTTTTGACGATGAATTGAGAAATTGTCGCCAAAAGTTGATATTAAAGATTTTATATCTTATGTATTTCCTAGAAGAATTTTGATAAATTTTTGTGTGTGTTAGTATTCTTAAAAATAATAATGTTAAGAAGATAATTTTTGAATGGTAAGTATGCTTAATAATCCTAAGATTAATTATAATTGACATTGATATGATTTTTCATATCTTTTCATTTGCCTTCTTTATAAATTTATTTAAATAGCTAACACATGCAAACTCTATAAATTTGTTTAATCTATGGTATTATACACAAATGATTCTTTAATGATATCTATTGTACATAATACTACCCCTCAGTTCATACAAATATTTCATGAAAATAGAATAAAGCATCTAAAAATTGTAAAATGTTTTCAAAGTGTTAAACATATTGTTGAAAAATACATGGTAGGTAATTTAAAATTTGAAAACAAAATATTATTTGGATATAAAAAGATAAATATATCTAAAATTTTAATATTAACAAGATCAAAATATAATAAATTTAAAGTAACCACTATTCTTAATCATTAATATTTTTTAACAATACAATAATAATACATTAATATTGAAATATGGTAAGCAATATAATATAATGATATATGGTTAGTAGTACAAGATTTTAATTAGAAATTTGACAATTCTTAAAGACAAAACAATAAATAAAGTTTCACACTTATTCCATCAAAAAGGAAAAAAATAATTATTTTTTTTAATTTCAAGTGACATGAAACTCGGTAGAAAAGGTGAAGAAGTTGCCTATGTCTAGATTTCCAAGAATGGTCCTTACACGTTTGAAGGCATCAATTGAAACCTTCAATGATATTCCCTCAGGTATTAGGTTATTGACACCCTCTTCTAATAACTTCTTGGCTTTAACTAAATTAGAAAAAGATACATTGAACAAATCCCTAGATGCAGTATGAGTCACTAAATTAGATGAACTATATATACGATGTGTTTCACTTAAGAAACAATTACTATAGAACTTAAATAACTAATTAAGTCAAATAGTATAACGAACCTAAATTCGAACTAATGCATACCTGATTGAACAAACATAATAATTGGAATCGACTATTGTTCTAAAACAATCGATTTTCCTAGTCTTGTACCAACCATCGGGATATTGCCACCGCCTCCATTTTCATCTATGTTCTCTTGAAGATTTGAGGAAGCTTTAAACAACATATAGTATATATAATCAAACGTTCATTTGATAGATTCCTAACAGAAAATGAGATACAGATAATTAAGGAAGAGAGGGAATTCGAATGATACTAAGAACCTTGAAGAAAAAAATCGGCCATTAAAGGCAAGCGGTGGTTAGAATTTAATTATGAGATTTGTTGTTAGTAGAGCTCATTTAACAACAAATCTCCTTTCTGCCATCAGAAATTAGTCGCCATGTCGACATTTCGTGATGAATTAATGTTAATAGTTTTATTCTAAAAAGTCAACTTAACATAAAATTTATTATGTTTAATTAAATTCTTTTGGTAATTAAATCCCATAAATTCTTAGAGGTGGAATAAACTGATCCCAAATTAAATTGAATTTTACCATACAAAAACTAGCAACAAAAAGAAAAAGGTCATTCCTTTTTAGTAATGCTAAAAACAACCTTCTCCTCAGCAACTTGTTATTTATTATGATAAAAAACAACATAGCTCAAATTCAACATTAGATTTGAGTCAATTCTCTTATTGAAGATATACTTGATCCAATTGACGAATACTCAAGAAAAGCGTTTGTATATTAAACATGTAATATAACAGCTTAAGTTACATACATAACAACAAAATTGCGGAAAAGATAAGAGAAGAAGAAGCAAACCTAGAGAATGTTGAGGGAGAGAGATCTAGAGAGAAGGGAGGAAGATAGGAGAAGAGAACCGACTAAATGTTAAAAAACAAAATGAAGTTCATAAACATCCCTTCTAGAAGTTAAATACTCTTAATGAACTTTCATCAAATGATTCGAAGGCTTTCCTCAAAGAAGCAAGGTGGGAAAAATGTCAACACATATACAACCAACACAAAAACACAATTGTATATCTTCTAAACACAAACATAAACAAAAACTCATACAATATAAGAAAAACACAAAACTCATATAAACTCCAAAATGCAACAGAAAAATAGTGCATAATAGAAGGAGGATTCCTGAAAATAGGAAAGAAGAACAGTACCAACACAGGACATGACGCTTATTTGATGATGACGACCACAACACAAGAGACAACGCTTCTTTGAAAACATGATGACCAGTAGAAAGTGACGTCATTTGTTTTTAAGCAAAACGACGTGGTTTTTTATTAGTTCGGAAGAAATATACCATTAGTTCATAATTCAGATAATCATCATCAAATGGTGGCCCATAACCATTTGGCTTGAACTTTAACGATGAAATTGTATAGAATAATAAATTTTTTATAACAATACCAAATATATATATAATAAATACAAAATTATGATTAAATCGATTAATATATTGCATAAGTAAGATATGAAAAAATTTATCTATCTACGCATTCATAAATCATTATACTAGTTACAATTATTATCTATACATTCATATAACATTATATTAATTGCCATATATAATATTATATATTGCAATATAGTAAAAAATGGAAATAAATATTACATATTAATATCATATTCTTAAAAATCAAATTTAATATTATGGATAATGATTGTAAGTCTAAAAATAAATTTAGTTAACAACAATGTCATTTCTTCCAATTTATAAAACTAAAAATATAAAATTAATTTATACTTTTTATTATTCTTTTTAAAAATTAATGATTTGACAATTTATCTGTTGTTAAAAAACTCTATTTGTTATATACTATTTTATATAAATGATATAATACAAAAAATTGCTATATTAAAACTTATCATAAATATGAAAAGAATTGACGACGATTCTATATATCCGTTTAGTGATGATTACACGAGATCGTCGCTAAAGGGTGTCTACGTTGGCTACGATTTATGTTAAACTTTTGGTGATGTTTTATTAAATCACCACTAATTGTAAACAATAAACAACGTCGTTGTTGTCTTCGGCTGCACCATTTAAAATTAGTATAACATTTTAAATCAAACAAAAATGATGTCGTTTGTGTTTAACAACTAACAGCGTTGTTTTCCTTAAAACTTAAAACTTAAACCTTGCAATCAAAGCCCCCCTCCCCTGCTCATTTCGTGTTCTTCGTTATTTCCTTCATCCTTAATCGTCATCATTTATGTTCTACAGTTGTTCTTCCACCGTCTTTTGTCTCCAATTAATCGTCTGTTGAGGTTAGTCACCCATGTTTTGCTCTCGGGTTTATTTTTCTGCTTTCATTGTGGTTGTTAAATGCTTATATGGTCGTCAATTTTGTTAATGTGGTTTGAGTATTCTGCATTTTTTTCGACTATGATTGGTTCCTTTTTTGTTTCAATGTGTTTATGTTGCTGAACAATGGAATAATACATTGGTTTTGTCATTAGTTAGAGATGAATTCGATTTGCATATAGCGTGTTCGATGAAATGTCTCTTAGGGATATTTTGGACTTTTTTGAATTATTTGGTTTTTTAGTACTAAATCTAGTAATTTTGAAGCTATGAGAATTGTTGCTTTAAAATGTGTTCTTAAACTTTGCAATATTAGTGGGTGAGGTGTCTTAGCTTTACTTTTAACATGTTTCTTTTGTTTACTAATGAACTTAGTGATTTAAGACGTTAACTACCAACTTGCAATTTGTATTCTTATCCATCAAGTCTCCAAATACCTTTAAGTAACTCTATTAAGATATAGATGATTATATCTTATTTTTTAATTTTGGACATTATTTGATAATTAGACTTAGTTGTATTTATGACAGACTCTTTCAAGATAAGTGTTGATAAGAAAGAGAAGTTTTGATAAGGCATAAAATCCTAATCAAGGATTTTTTTAATTAATTATTTTTGGGATAATGGTTATCCAAGGATTTAAATTTCTTTGGGAATTTTGAATTGATTGTGGAATATGTAATATGGGTGGGATCCTGATTTGTATTGGACTGGATGTTGTCGTTTTTGGGAAGGAGTTATTGACAACCTGACAGCTGGGATTTCTAGGGAAAATATTGATATGTTTTTATGAGTTGTTTGTGTGACGATAAACATCTATCTATTGAAAACCTTTTGCTGAATCACACAACCTAGGGCTGTATTGTTGGTGTTGTAATTTCTAGTGAATCATGAATCTAGGCTGAAAAAGGTGTGTAGCATTACTTTTATGGTTTGGTCGTTGAGTGAGTATTTTTGTTGGCCCCGGTCCCCGTACGGAATTTATGGTGACTACGAGTCACCATTGTAAATTTATTTATAATAATAAAAAAAAATATTATTGTTGGAAACATTTCAATAAAATAAATTATAACATTTAAATTTAATTAAAAATCTAGACCCGGGAGATTTGTGGTGGGATCATTAAATAATTTTGGACATATAATTAAATTACTCAAAAACAAAATGATTTAATAAAAACA
>JAOSBN010000007.1:2033798-2047073 GCA_027563595.1 Erythroxylum suave | reverse complement strand
AATAAAAAATATATATATATAATTAACGAATGAATCCATAAGTCAATAAATAATTAATTCGAATAAATAAAAAAAAAATTTTCGGGACCCAACAAACATCATGCCGGAGGTTGTCATAGCCCTGATACCAATTTGTTAGAGTCTAATGGTGTATTCAACCCTTTTGAGGTAGAGAGAAGAGAAGAATAACAAGCAAATTTCTTTGTATTATTAACTCTTTAGATTCTGTCACATAACAACTGATTACAACTCCTTTTATAAGAATAAACATCAGATGAAATCTCTAGAAATTTGTTGTTTACAACAATAAATTAAAAAAAAACAGAATTCTAAACAGCACAGTTAATTCTAATCATCCTTTACTAAAGCAGCCATAAGTTTTTATAGGGACATTCAAATGATTTGAAACTTTCACTACCCGAAAGTAGACTTAAAGAGCTTTAAATTTATAGGTCACATACCCAAAATGACCAACGTTTGTCCTTTTAAATTCCCTCTTAAATCAGCCTCAAAGTCTGTCTACTTCAAACACTTAAACTATTTGACCATATTAAATTTAGATTTCCAACATTAACCATCTACAGCATCTTCTGCCTCGAAGTTTCACTATTTAAGAATTTTGTTTTCTTGATTCTAATGAAGAAAAGCCCCAGCTTGTTACAAAGTCTGGTTTTTAAAAATTTAACAAGAAAATCAATACGTATATATTCAAAGTTGAATGAATTCTTTGCCTCAATTTTAGCAAATTAATATTTGTGGTCAAAACTCTTAAACTGCATTCATCCATCGTCATTACCGATCGCCACTAAATGGTAAAGGCACTTAGCTCTTGGTAAGCCAGGAGTATAAGAAAGTCATATGCATCGGTTTTCATTTTCATGTATAGATATATATTAACTTTTCAGAGTGGAAAATTAGAAGCCTACTAAACTATTGTACAATTAATGGTGACTTGTAGAGTTGTTCTGGCACCATTGACAAGAAATAGATCTTACAACAATATTCCTCAGCCTCATGCCATCTTGTATTACTCTCAAAGAACCACAAAAGGCGGCCTTCTCATAAGTGAAGCAACAGGAGTTTCTGAAACTGCTCAAGGGTAAGTGCTCCCAGTATCCAGTTATACTATTGGCTCTTAATTCTTAAGTTGGAAAATAAGGTTTTTATGTTGAATATTAGTTCATACTTAAGTACTTGAATTTGTTGGTTCTACATGTAATAATATATCCTGTTTCTCGTATATATTGTAGATATCCTGAAACACCCGGTATATGGACCAAAAAGCAAATTGAGGCGTGGAAACCTATTGTAGATGCTGTCCACGCAAAAGGTGGTATCCTCTTTTGTCAAATTTGGCATGCTGGAAGAGTTTCAAATCCAGGTGAGCTTCTTGTATGAAGCAAAATGATAGGGGTCCCCTAAGCGAATGCTGACTGATATAAACTAGAACAAATTGGTCGAGAAATAATAAAAAAGAAACATGATATAAGAGACAAACTCGAAGTACAGATAGGCACCTAGGATTATAGAATAGGAATCTGGCCAATCATTATGCACTCTTATATGCTTCAAAAGCATGAAAGCCTTCATTTTGCAATGTATTCATTGTGCCTAATCCAAAATCCTTATCTTCCTTCTATATTTTGGAAAGAAACAATTGGGCAAAATTAATTGACCTTTATTTGCGGTTCCATGCAAAATGCAATTATGACACAGACTGCCAGAGTAGAGCAACTCATCCACTCATACGATTGGTTTAATGCAGGCTTCCAGCCAAATGGACAGGATCCAATATCTTCTACAGACAAGCCGATCAAAGGCACCGAGTACACATCTCCAAGGCGACTTGGAACGGAAGAAATTCCTCAAATTGTCAACGATTTCAGGATCGCCGCAAGGAATGCCATAGAAGCTGGTAACCCTTCTATCTTCTACCTTCAACAACCAGAAATGAACGCGTAGATGTACCTTCAAGTACCAGAAACGGTCCTAAATTTGGTGTTATGGTCTCAGGCTTTGATGGGGTCGAGATACATGGAGCACATGGTTACCTGGTTGACCAATTTTTGAAAGATCATGTTAATGACCGAACAGACCAGTATGGAGGATCTTTGGAGAACCGATGCAGGTTCGCTCTTGATACGGTGGAAGCTGTGGCAGATGAGATAGGATCAGATAGAGTTGGGATAAGATTTTCACCATTTGCAGACTGTATGGACTGCGGAGACTCAAATCCCAAAGCTTTGGGACTATATTTGGCGGAGTCATTGAATAAATATGGGATTCTCTACTGTCACATGGTTGAGCCAAGACTGAAGACGGCTGCAGAAAAACATGAAACCTCAGAAAGCCTGTTGCCCATGAGAAAGGTTTTCAATGGAACTTTCATATCTGCGGGTGGTTACCACAAGGAAGATGGAAACAAAGCTGTGGAAGAGAACCGGACAGATCTTGTCGCTTATGGTCGTTGGTTCTTGGCCAATCCTGATTTGCTAAAGAGATTTGAGCTTAATGCTCCTTTGAACAACTACAGCAGAGCAACATTCTACACACAAGATCCTGTCATTGGTTACACCGATTACCCATTTCTTGAGGAGACTTTCCGTTAGACTGAATCTTCTTCTGTGTCATATCGAGTACTATTATTAGTACCTGGGATGTTAACATATGGTGCTTCTGATTTACCAAAAACAAATTCACTTGGGTGATAGGTATACGGCATTAAGCGAAGTGTAAGACTTCAGAATTCAGATAGAGGTGGCCAATAAGAGTTTAACATGATTGTGTTCTACATGGGAGTGCAATTCAAACTTTACCTTTTTTTTTCTTAAAAATTGGTTAGATACTAATATTTTAGAATATTTAAAATGAAACTTACATTTATAAAATATTTAAATTAAATACTAAATAAACAAAAATTTAAATAGAATTAAATGATGTAATATGAGTTTATTATTTTTATTAATCACGTGGGCATTCACTATATTATACATGTGGCATATGATAATGTTGCACCCACATTTTAAAAATAAATTTATTTTTATTTTTTAATTATGATTATATTAATTAAAATTAATAAACATAAATCAATTTGAGCAATTAATTTAAATTTAATCAAAACATAATTAGTTCTAAATTCCCAAATTAACAAAATCACAATCGCTGCCCATGTGACAACAAAACTTAGGGTGTGCTTAGTTCATTGAAGAATGGTAATAAAAATTATAACGAGGCTTCCATTTCTTACTATATTGGAGGTATTAAGAATTGCCCCAAAAGGGGATATAAAAACAATCTTCATCAAATCATAATATGTTACAAATCATCTGTTTTCATTCCTTATTCATTTCTTTCTTCCCATACTAACTAACCAAGCACCCTCATTAAAAAAACTTTAATTTATTAAATCTCCTTTATGAAAGTTAAACCCACCATGGCGATAACTTTTTTTCCCTCTGCTTCAACATACTTCTACTCATTATAGCTAGTAATTTCTTTTAACAGCTAGTCTTTCAAATAGCTTCTCATCAATATTGAGTATGGAAAGAATCCTTTGGATCCCATTCTCCTATTTGACAGTAGATTTTCAATTAAATTTGGCTGTTGCAAATAGGATTTATCAAGGCTCATATTTTGCCAATTCCAAGGACCATGTTTCCCGTAAAGATGACATTAGTAAAAAAAATTTGAAAATTAAATAATATATTTTGAAAAGAAACAGCTAATTAAGCCACACAAGTGATCAATACCTCAATTGGAATTAAGTCCCTAATTTATTGAAAAGCTAGTTCTATGCATTGGACCATATTCCCCAGCCAGTTGCAATGTAATAGAATGTTGGAAAAATACGCTCAAGAGCTGATTTTGTGTTCGAGATAGATACTCCACCCCCTTCAGTTGATACGTCACTTTTAGCTACTGAACAGTGACATAAAATGGGTATAATTCCCTCTTATAGTATTGATATGAAGGATGTAAACTTATAAGCTTTCATAAGTTCCAAGATGTGACAAGTTCAAGTCTACAAGTTGTGTGCAGTTGGTTTGCCACCGTTTGTTCCTTAATCTCATAAATAAGAATATTTAACACTTGCTCCATTCATTTATATCCTTAAAAGAGTCTGACATTTCTCTCTTCTATTATAAAGTACATAAGACTACCAAAGACAGTAATTAAAGGTGTTTTATCATTATTGATCAGACTTTTCCTTGATCAATTATCATTAAGATCTCTTGGTAAGAGAGACTCTTCTCCTTAGCCTTGTAAAGAGATTGGATTTAGTTCCATATGAATGTCAAGAACTCCCAAAACAGGTGTGACAAAGACTCATACATGGTTCTGCAAAGGCTAAATATTGGAGAAATATGTAGGAAACTCACTATGTACAGCTTATAGATAAGTCACACAAAGAGGGAGATTTTAATAGTGTTTAATTAGTTTGCACTAGATTATTCCTTGATGGATGCTTGATCCAAATATAAGAGTCCTCCTTACTCTAGGAGTATAGACAAGAATACGATTTAGAATTAAGGACGAGTCCGCTGCCAATTATTCTCATTTACTATCGCACATTCCTTGGAATTTTTATGGAACACAGGTCTCAGAAGCAAGTTGGACCTTTCGAGGGGGCCTACTTTGCTCCAATTATTAAACTAGAATGAAGACAATTTTCCATTTCCAATTTTCAAACGACGTTTTGAGAAAGGGGTCCCCTCAACTTTAACAATTGAGTTATGATCCAAAATGTGGTGGTTTTGGTACACATTTCCCGTAAGCTTTTACCGTTTAGGAAGTAGTTGTGGATCCATTTCATCTACACTGCCTACTTGTTAGCGAGAATTCTCCATAATCTCTTTACCGTTAGCAGTGTGTTGGTTAGAGAGACAACTATAATTTCTACTTCTCCTATTTCTTTTGAATAACAAACTTCTATCCACTTAACCCTACAGAAAGATTTCTCAATGAGCTTGCCGCCTAAACATAGGAAACTCCTATGCACCCTTTCAGTTTCCCTACTTAGACCTTTGGAGAGGAATATGTGTGATGACCAGTATATGTGAAGGGTGTTAAAATGGAGTTTACTAGTTAAATCCTTCTAGCATAGGAAAGGGATCTATTGCACCAGTGATTGATCTTCCTTTGAATTTGTCCAGCAATTGTAAGCAGTATCTATAACTTAATGTTCTTATAGTTTTTGGTAATCCCAAGTTCTTTATCTTGAGACCCATAATTGACGATAGCCATAACATCGAGTTCTTTTCCCCCTACTAATACCGTAACATAACTTTTGTTTCTATTTATTAATAAACCAAACATTAGTTTGAAGGGTTGCAATACTGTTATGAGAGTGTTAATTAATTTGTCATATGCTTTTAAGAATAACAAGTCATCTACAAAAGCAAACCTAAATTTCTTTAGTATCTTATAGTTAAAGTGGAATTCAAGACCATTGTCTTGCCTAATAAAGTAAGCAATTAACCTAGAAAGGGATTCTATAAAAATGATAAAAGGATATGGGCAGGTAGGATCCTTTTGTCTTAAACCTTTCCCACATTAAACAATTTTGTAGATTCCCCATTTACAAGAACTCTATACGATGTTGTTAAAATCCATTGATTTATCCAATTGATGAAAGTTTGAGGGAAGCCAAACCTCTAATATATGCAAAATATAACTCTATTGAATTGAATTGAATGTCTTATGAAAACCCCACTTTTATTTCACAATTCTTGTTTGAATTTGTCCCCTATATCCTTTGAATATTTATTTAGGCTAAAAGCGTATTGTTACCTGTCAATATTTTTAAGATAAAAGCTTCCTAAGTGTCACCTATGATAAGCTTTAGGACAACCTTAATCCTAGAAGCAATAAGTTTGACAATTATCTCGTGTATGCCCTTACAATAAGAAATAAGCCTGAAGTCTTGTAGGGAACTTGGTTTTTCATTTTAGGGATGAGACAAATATAGGTTCCATTAATTTCCCTTGGTAATTATAACTTACCACTATCAACAAAATTCCAAAACTGCCTCTGTTACCAAGTCTTTAATAAAAGGCCATGCTTTCTAAACAAGATAGGGCATTCAAACCATTAAAACTAGGGTATTTACTTGGATATAACTAAAATACCACTATTTAAACAAGAAATTAAAGATACGATCAGTGGTAAAATATCTTAAGAGACTAGTAGAAGAGATCTTATTTGATTGTGTACGTCAAGTGCTTTTGAAAAATTCATAAACTTCTTACTTCAACTCTTCTTGATTCTTTGTTAAACTTCCATTCTACCTTGTGAAGGAAGTTAATCTAGTAGGGATCCTTCTTATATTGAGACATATTTATGAAAAAAAAAACACATTTTTTATCACCCTCTTTCAACTAAAGAATCGTTGATTTCTATCTTATAAGGACTTATACAACTCCGTTGCCTTTGAGTATTCCACTATTGCATTCTTCTCCTCTAATAAACTACTAAGGTCGCAACGATTTTGATAAAAGACCTCCTGATTTTCCTTTAACTTTAAGTATGTATAAGATAAAGCCAATTGTGTGTCAAAAAATCTTGTCTCGTTAAGGAGCTTAAGTTCCTATTTCACCTTGTGCAGTTTCTTTATATAAATAAAGCCCTTAAAATCTTGAACTAGTAAAGCTTCCTATGACTATTGCCTTTTCAAATCCATAGACAAATTAAATAGTTGTTAAAGCAAAAAGTGATCTCCTTGGTGGATTTCAATTGAATTTTTTTAATGATGATTGGAGAATGATAAATAATAAAGGGTTGGCAAATGCAAGTCCCTTAACTTTATTCAAATAGTTATTAAAGTAAAAAAGTGATCCCCTTGGTGGATTCCTAACTTAGTTACAAAAGATAGGTATCTTGAAGTTTGCCAAAGCTTGCAAGGACCAATTATCTGCTTGTTTTACACCTAAGGATTGAATTGTCTTCCCAAGTTTACCCTTCCACATTTAATATAATGTCTACTTGTTCCTTTATTCTCTTATGACTATTACTTACTACTTAATTTTAACATTTATGTTCATGCTTGCTAAATTAATGGACTAAATTCTAAGAAAAATTTGGGATCCAACAACATTATTTGAAAGTGTTTTAATTTCCTTCAACATTATATGAATTACATATTTAATATAAATAACTTTAAAATAAATTTAATATTTAAATTCTAATGTATATTTTCCCCTTTAAAAAAGATAGCATATAATAACATTGCAATTTTACTTCTTATAAAAATGTTAGATATTCAATAGTCAAATAATCAAATTTCATTAACAAAATATTGTGACTGGTGAGAGATAGAGACAAGAAGTTTTAGTTGATTAAAAACTTTACCTTTTCTTTTATTATTAATGTTTAGTAAAAACGTAAACTTATAATTTGTCTTATAAAAATCTCTAAATTTCTATCTTTATTTATTTTGAATTACTAAATATTTTATAATAGATGCATGATTATAAGTCTAAGTGGGAGATTGATAGATATATACTATTAACCATGCAAATGTAATAGTATAGTATTTGGATGTTTTTCATCGAACAAATATTGAATTGTATTCAATTGGAGATTTACATAATATGAATATGTGTTAGTACATTTTGTATGTATCTAACTGGACCAAGTTGAGAATGGTTGTTTTATACTGACTATTAAACATATTCTTGAGGACATTAGAAATAAGATTTATGTTCTTATTCTTGATTTAGTTAATATGAACAAATATACATTGTCATGTGCTTTAATTCATTAAAGAGTGAGTTTAAATTATCGGGACAATAATACCCGATGAATTGGGAAAAGGCAATTTGTATTTGTAAAATATTAATTAATGATGGAATCCATGTTTCGATATCGAGAATGATGATGCACTTTAAGTAAGCTTATAAGGTTTCATTGTGTAAACCCTATAGGTGGATTTTAACCCGACTCATGAAATAAGCTGAGCAATGATCTTAAAGATTAAAATTGTTATTTAAACAAATTGTCAGTACTTTATTTTATTTGACAAGCATATGTAATCTTAATGTGGGGAACAAAATTTACTATGTTGAGAAAAGTTAAAACTAATAAGGAGTTCAATCATAAATTTTTAGTGGAATAATTTATGATTAATTATAATAAGGATATACTAGTCCTGTATAGATTCTTATTATTATTTTAGTCTTATTAAATTTTCCCTATGGTCCCTGACATGCCTCAATTGTTTGTACCACAAATGTGTTATTTGTAATTTAAACAGGCAACAGATTATTTTAAATTAAATAAAAAAATCTGTTGTTTTGGTTTACAAACCGCATAATCTTATCGGTAATTTCTTATATGGAAAGGAGAGGTGAGAAACAATTAAGGTTACACGACAAAAAACTATAAGGATAAGAAGATTAGCAAAAAGAAGTTTTTTTGGAAAAAAGATCAGTTAGTGATTCCATGCTTCAACAAGTTTGTCTTGTTTCGATTCTTGTGATTAGTTTACCTGTATATGTATTTCTAATCCTGGGTTGTTTTCGTTGTGAATATTGTTGATTCCTTCAATTGGTGTTAGAGCCCTAGAAATATATATATAGGTGGCCTATCTATGGTTTGTTCTTTTGGATGTTGCCATGAAAGCATATGATTATGTGTTTTGAAATGACGTTTTCGTTCTTCAACAGATAAGAACGTTTTTTAGTTTCCATTTTTTTTGTTTTGGAATGACGCTTTCGTTCTTCAACAGATAGAAAACATTTTCGTTCTTCAACAGATAGAAAATGTTTTATCTATGTGCAGAATGAAAACATCGTTAATAATAATAAGCAAAATGGCAAATGTTTTGTGTATATGGAAAATGGAAAACGATGTGTATGTGGAGAATGGAGAATATCGTGTTTTACTGAACATGAACAGTGAACATCATGTGCATCGTTTTTCATAAAACATTTTTGTTGGAGATTTTTGTATTAAAAACAAAGATTTTGTTACTTACCGTAACAGATGAAAATTGTTTCATACAATTGACGTTTTTGGAACAACGTTCTTTACGGTTTCATGTAAATAGTTTATAATAAAAAAAGTTTTTGGAACAACGTTCTTTTCATTTTCATTACAAACATTTTTCGTTTTCCTTAAGATGAAAATTGTTTCATTTTTCTGTTTTGAAAAATGAAAAACGATTTGTCTACGTGGAGAATGGAGAAAATCGTTTTATTTCTTAACGTGAAACTTGAAAATCTTGTAAAAGTTTTCTGTTTTCACTCTTTTATGAAGACGTATGTTCTTTCTGTTTTCAACCAGCAATAGACACGCCTCTATTTTCACACATAAACTTATGTTTCATATTAAAAAAAAATTGGGAACTGGATTTGTTTCCATCATAAGGTAGACGATGAAGTGGCAAGTTTTCTAGATGATTCTTCAAGTTCTAAAATTTCGAAACAGACCCCAAAACAAAAATCAAAGTGGTCTTAAAAGTTTTGTGTTTATAAATAGGTCCTTTTTCCTTTCAAGCCCGGGATGTTTCTAAGTGTTTTAAACAAGTCCAGAAAATTTCATTTTAAACTAGAAAGTTATTGTTTTATTGTAAAATGATCTAAAATATTTCTTAATTTTGTAAAATGCCTTAGAAATATTTTTTATTTTTGCAAATTAAATTATTTTTGAATTTTTCCATTACTTTCTAATTGTGACTACTTGCATATTCTTTTCCATCGAAAGATGATATGTGTTTATGTATCACTGGATCTAGTCTAGTTTATCTGTATTATTTTAATTGTCCATCTTAATAATTTAATTAGGGGCATGGACTAGATGTAATGGTTTTTCACTTATAACAGTTTTTTGGCATGTTTCTCCTATTGAGTAGTGCATGTAAGTTATTTTACTATTTATGCATGACATATGATTAGTTTAAATCTCCCATCGAGATTGATGTTCATGAATGTCAGATATGCATAAGCGAATTTTAAGATCATATTTGTTTTATTCAATTATGTGTTAAAATTCAGAAAATAAGATATTGATATTATGCTTAATCTCAGTTCAATATGACATCCTTCAATCCCCTAGCCAACATCATAACCTAAAACAAGCTTGAGGGTCCTAACTATGTGGACTGGAAAAGGAATTTGGACATTTTGCTTATTGCTAAAGAGTACAAGTTTGTGCTCAATGAGGTGTGTCCTGGAAAACCCGATGAGGGTGCCTCTGAAGAGGTTACCAAGGCTTACTAAAAATGGGTTAAAGCTGATGAGATGATGCGATGTTAAATTTTGGCATTTATGTTAAATGTTTTGCAACATCAGCATCAGAAGATGGACACAACTTATGACATCTTAGAGAATCTCAAGGAGATGTTTGGAGACCAGACTAGTGCAACCAAGCATAATGCACTTAGGGAGATTCGTTCTTCTAAAATGGAGGAAGGAACTCCTGTTAGATCCCATGTCTTGAAGATGATAAGTCTTCTGAATGACATGGAGGTTCTAGGTGCTGAGGTTGACAAGGCTACTCAAATTGAGATGGTCTTGAACACTCTGCCAGCCAGTTTTTAGCAGTTTCATTTGAACTATAACATGAATAAGATGGATTTTACTCTATCTAAGTTACTGAATGAACTGGTAGTTGCTAAGACTATTATCAACCAAGGAGTTACACCTGTTGTGTTTAATGTTGAGCGAGGTTCTTCATCTGCCCAAAAAAGGGGTAAGAAGAAAAAGGCTCACAAGCTTAAGCCCAAAACCAATGGTGCAGCTATTAGTGCAAATGGTGTTGCGGAAAAGCCTAAAGGAAAATGTTTTCACTATAAGCATCTAAGTCACTAGAAGGAGCAATGTCCAACCTGGATAGCCAAGAAAAAGCAAGGTACATCTCTTTTTTATTTACTGGTTGTTGAAACTTGTTTAGTAGTATTGACTACACTCCAATGGTATGTAGACTCAGGTGCCACTAATCATGTCTGCAATTCTTTGCAAGGGTTTCAGGTAACACACTAGTTAAGTGAAGGAGAAGTGAGCATTTTTCTAGGAGATGGCACCAAAGTTACAATTTTAGTTGTAGGGAATGTTACTTTAAATTTTAAGAATAATAGAACATTGATGTTAAGGGATGTTTTGTATATTCCTTCAATCAGAAGGAATTTAATTTCTGTTTCTAATTTGAGTAAGAACGGATATTCGGTTTGTTTTAATGAATTTTATGATGATTCTTTCATTATTAAATTTAGAAAACAAATCATTTTTTCTGGCTCCTTAATGGATGATCTATTTATTCTTAAAGATACACCTGAACTACAACTTAATTTTGAAGTAAATAACTTTGATGTCGTTGTACCATTAAAAAGAAAACGTCCCATTGAATTCAATAACACTTATCTTTGGCATTTAAGGCTTGGTCATATTAACTTAGATAGAATTTCTAGGTTGGTTAAAGATGGACCTTTGGGTTCATTGAAAGTGGAGGCATTACCAACCTGTGAATCCTGTCTGGAAGGTAAAATGACTAAGAGTCCCATTCCCTTAATAGGAAATAGGGCCAATGATGTTTTAGAACCAATGAGTGTCTAAGCTAGGGGTGGTTTTGAGTATTTTGTGACTTTCACAGATGATTACTTAAAGTATGGATATATTTACCTATTGCGTGGTAAGTCTGAATGCTTTGAAAAATTCAAAGTATTTAAGGCAGAAACAAAGAAGCGACATGGAAAATATATCAAGACACTACGATTTGATCGTAGTGGCGAATACCTCTCTAAGGAATTCATTGCTTATTTATCAGAACAAGGAATTACTTCACAATTGACTGCACATAGTATGCCACACTAGAATGGTGTAGTAGAAAGGAGAAATAGGATGCTTATGGAAATAGTTAGATCAATGATGAGTTATTCAGATTTGACAATTTCTTTCTGGGGATATGCAATTGAAACAGTAGCATACATTCTGAATTTAGTTCCTTCTAAGTCAATACCTATGACTCCTATAGAATTGTGGACTAGGCATAAGCCTAGTATAAGACATGTTCGGATGTGGGGTTGCCCAGCCCATGTGCTTAAAGGGAAAGTAGATAAGTTGGCATCCAAATCAGAGTTATGTTTCTTATTGGCTATCCTTAAGGAACCAAAGGTGGTTTATTTTATAGTCCTAAGGATAAGAAGATAATTGTTAGCACCAAAGCACATTACCTTGAGGAGGACTATATTGTAAACCATATTCCCACAAGTCAATTAGCCTTGCATGAATTGAGAGGAGAAAACATACCAGCTAGACCATTTCCCAAAAAACATGAACCTGAACCATGCTTGGTCGGAGCTGACATTCCATTGCCTTGTTGTAGTAGGAGAAATGTCAATGAACCACAAGCTCAACATCTGCCCCAAGAGTCAGTTCCTAACATTCCACTACAGCGCAAAAGTAGTGGGAGTTATGTTGGGATTGATGTAGCAGCTATTGATCAAAATCTGAAAGAACAAAAAGTAAGAGTCCCTGATTTTTCATTGCTTGTAGGTAATGACAGACATGTTGTGTTGGCCCTGGTCCCCGTACGTAATTATGGCGACTATGTGACACCATTTATAACCTTAAATTTAATTAAAAATCTACATACGGAAGATTTTGTGGTGGAGTCGTAAAATAATTTCGGAAATAAAATTTAAATTATTCAAAAACGAAATAATTAAATAAAAATAATTAATAGATATTTTCAAATAAAAGACTTAGATAATAAATAGATTAACTAAATCAATTTCATAGGAAGAATAAAATAAGACTCACCATTTAATTCAAAATTTTCCATAGTTAAAATAAACAAATATTAAAAGATTTGGTCAAAATTAAAAAAAATAATAATCTAATTTGATAGAAGGGGGAAGAGTAAGACGATGCCAGAGTCTTCTGGACTCTAGAGTTTGGTGGTCGCGATTCTGACATTGTGGCAGCTCGCGATCGCGCTGTGTAGTGATCGCGAATTTTAAGCGCGATCGCGATTTACTGAGATTTAGGGTCTGTCGCGATCGTGCTGCGCTACGATCGCGACTTTCCCACTAATCCGATACCCTCACTTCTAAACAGGATATCTCTCAAACTAGAAACCCAAAAATCACATACTATATATCATTGGAAAGCTCAGATCAAGCCCTACAACTTTTATGAAGACTACTTTGTCTAATTTTTCATGTATTATTACAATTGTTTCGATTAAAAGAAGGTTACCATTCGTTCTAACTTATACCAAATTATGCTTAAGATCCTCAAACATAGTCATCTTATAAAGGCTCTAACTCTCACATCAGTC
>JAOSBN010000007.1:2000189-2033698 GCA_027563595.1 Erythroxylum suave | reverse complement strand
GGATACTTTGGTCTTTTAGTTAGTTATTCCTTTCCTATTCCAAGTTTATATTTTCAAACCAAACAATAGAATATAAATTCTTTATCTATTTCCTGCCTTAAACCAAACAAAGTAATACACATTCTATTTTATTCCTCATATTTTCTATTCCAAAGAATAACTATTCTATTCCTTATCTATTCCATTCCGTGAACCAAACAGGCTGTAAGGTCTTTCATATTGAAATACATGGCCAAAAGTTGGTTAACATCATACAATATGGTAAAGTTGTTCGATATAAAGAATATACCATCCATAAGCAATAATAGGAAGATAAATTTTCTCCCCTTGACCTTATGATACAAACATTTTTTAACTTTTTTTTCCGTGAAGCCAAAAGTAGTCAATACCTCATTAAATATAAGGTATCACTTTTAGGAGTTTTGATACAAACCATATGTTAATTGTTTAATATAAAAACTACGTCAGTTCCATCTACATCTTGAAATCCTTCAGGTTGTTCCATAAAGAACTCTTTATAAAGATCTTTATTTAGGAGAGTGGTTTTGACAAACATCTGATGTAACTTTATATCACGACGAGCTACAATTGCCATAATCATTCAAAATGTATCCTATGCGCATATGGGAGAAAAGGTAATATCAAAGTCAACCTTTCTCCCTGAGTGCACCATCATACAACTAAGTGAGTCCATAAACCGCTGAACCTTATACCTAAATCCTTTAGGTCTTGAAACTTATTTACAAGATAGGTTTGTAGTTTCATTGCAAATCAACTAGCTCCCAGACCCTACTATGCTTCATAGTTTGCATCTCATCAGTCATCACATCCCACCAAATATCCACATTGGGTCCAAAAACAACTTCTACAAAAGTAACTGGATTTGTATCATGTCTAACATCATAGTCTTGTTCACCAAATAGACTATGTAATCAGATGGGATAGTAGGTCATCTCATTCTAGTGAATCTAAGCAACTGCATTGGTTCTTGTACCCCCGGGAACCTCTGTGTGTACAGGTATGGGTTCCTGTTCCTGTATAAGAATGGTTCTAAAATCGACATCCATTAGATCTAACTGTATTTGTAGAAAATACGTAATAACTATAGTATCCGTCCTGCGATCATTTGATAGGTTAAAGGGCCCACTATCATCATAGACATCATATTCGAGAAACTTAACTGCTTATAATTCTACTATTACGGTCCCTTTTTCGCTATAGAAGAATCTGTAGCCTTTAAAGTAGTTGGAATATTTAACTAAATAGCATCAAGCGAAACGAGCATGCTATTTATCTTTATAAGGATTATGCTACCTCAATACGGCAACCCCTTATACGAATGTGTTAAAGGCTAGGTTTCTACACTTCTAGATAATCAAGTAGATTAATCCTATTTTGCATTGACTTCTTTATGGTCTTTAGGGTGTAGTTATGCCTTTCGGCAACACATCATTTGGCTCAGGACTACCTGACATAGTGAGCTGAGTCACTGTTCCAAGTAATTCCATATATTTGACAAATGGATCTTTTTATGTCCTGAAACACCACGTTTTCCATGATACTCTCCTCTACAGTTAAATCTGACTGTTTTAATGAAAATTTCCAATTGGTTCTCAACCTTCAATCTTTAAGCAAAAACACATAAATTGTAATGGGAATAATCATCAACAAACATCATAATACATCTAAAATTACACAATGCAACTGTATAAGGTCTTATGATATCTGTATGTGTTAGACCCAACAAGCCAGAAACAAGAGTAGACCCCTTTTTACATATTTTAGTCAACTTACCCCTATAACAGTCAGCACATGTTTCCAGATTATCTAATCAAGAATTGAGACAATGCTTTCTTTAATCAATCTCTCAACCCTAGCTTTAGAAATGAGGCTTAACCTTTATGCTACAACATGTATAATTTATCCTTTATCAAGGTCATCTTTCTAAACTTGTTTGGCAAGATACGAAGAAGCATATATCTAATTTGGGGTAAGACACATTTTATACAAACCATATAATAAGAAAGTTGTGCCATTATGTTTTGCATTAAACAAAAATTGTATAACAGAAGAATTAATTACAAAATGTTAACTTTCTTTATCTGAAAATTGATACAAAGATCACATATACAATGTGTCGTGTAAAACCAAAATGACCCTTACAACAAAGTTCAATACATACATCCCTTATAGATATTACTTCCACTTCTTCATCGCTATCAACCATCAGTTTCTCTTTTTCTTTATTTGGCTTTATCTTGGATACGACCTTCCATTGTGGAAGCAACTTAATAAGAAGTTCTACCATCTAACCACTAAAAGTTGGATTTGGCTACAAAATAATTGGATTCATTAATTGAGAAGCCAATGAGTTACTTGATGGTTTTTGTCTTTCATTCTAGGCCTCATCCTATTAGCTTCTTTAAGTCTTCAAGATCTTTACCTATATTGGATTGATCAACATCAACATGTGGAGAAGATTTAGACTTTTTATCTCTGAGTGTGCTTACCTTTGCCTTCTCATTAGTTGCTTCGAGGGCTACAAGAGTAACAATATTGGGTTTCTCCTCCTCAGCAACACAATAGGCAATCAAAGCATTGAAGTCTCATTCATTATCCAGTGAATAATATGTCATCACCAGATTACTAAACTTTAGAGAGAGTACACTCAGAGTTTGGTGAACTATTAAAACCTCAGGAAAAGGAATATTTAGCATCTTCTATCTACTATGAATATAGATTATTTTTTATATGTACTCTATCACTCCCCCTTCTCTCATATAGCTCATAGAGAATAATTCTTTTATCAAAGAACTTGTTTTAACATTAGGTGAGACCGTATACCTCTAAGATACATTAATAAGAAACTTCTTTGCTATGTTTGTGTCCAGAAGTCCGCTAAACAGATGGTTAAGTATGGATCTCTTAGTGCTCCCAATCTCAGGTTGCATAAACTATTTTATAAGTTCGAGAGCTCATAGATGTAAGTGGAGATGGCCTATTTGTATGTATGGTCATATCAATTTTAGCTATCTCTAGGACATTCAATACATCCTCTATCCACTTCTTCGTATTGAAACCAATAAGGTTTCAATGGTAAAACTGAGATTGTTGATAGAAAATGTGACTACAAAATAGCAATGGAAAGATCAGCATAAATGCAGGATAACAACGATACTCATAGCCATTAAATAGTATCAGTACTGAGAATCAGGTCACACATATATGAAACACTTATAGGCTGAATATTTAATATAGGTAACTAGATCTCCACATAAAAGCAATCAAAGTACATACCATCAACTCTCACAACACTACCACCTATGGGCGAATAAATAATTTAAACAATGACTTTCCTACATCTAATGTCTTTATGCACATCTCAAAATCCTATGTAAGGCCAATACCTATAGGTAGAATAACCAAACATAAGATTAGAGACATCCCCTAATATGCAAGCAGAACAATTCAAAATACTGATTCAAAAGAGCACTATGGTGACTGCAATCTCATCAGCACCCAAAATGTACACAAATATAAGAGATACATTTTTAATGTTATCCTTACATTCTTTCTGGGCATATGATATGTGACAATGTAACATAAATAAATGCGAAACCTAAATGTGCAGTCTCATCTTCACATACTCATGCTCAAGACATTCTCTAGAAACTTTATTTGACACTTTCGTAGTGAAAAATCTCATTAGGGCAACTATCCTACATCATTAGACACTGAACCGATCACCCGAGATATAAAAACCTCATGTATCTCCCTTACGGCAAGCTTTTTGCACGAAAATTCACTAAAAAATGACTTTGGAATGTCTTAATTCCTTTTTCTGGAGTGAAATTGCCAATGTAATTAATTCAGAAAAATGGAAAATCTCACTTTATGAATTTTCGGACCCGAAAACTGACCCAAATCACTTTTGGCCACCCTTATAGGAAATTTGAAAATTTTAGGTGTTTTTACTACATTGCTGACATCAACGTATGCATGGACCCAAAAGACATGTGCATGACGAGCAACCCAACTTGTATTATGCGTGTGTTAGACATGTCAGATGTGCGGCTACACGCATTTATCTATCGACACGTGTGGTGCATACATCGAAACGTGGCTCGCCCTCGTCCACATACTTGTCAACTGCTACCCTCCGGGAGGTATTGTTCAGTACTCCCTCACACTTACCGAAAATGCAAGTTTTTGGGTTATTTTTTGGGCTTTTAGGCTAGTTGTCACCCTATTTTTCAAGGCTAAACATTTATATACCATTTTCATTCAAAAATAAGCAAGAAAAAACTGAAAAACAGAACTTTATTATCAAAAAACCTTATAGAGAAAACCTAAAAATCTTCATTTTTAATCGCTCGATCATGTCATTGTTTTGATACTATATGTAATACGTAATGAGACCTTAGTTATGTATCTCATATCAAATGTGAAAGGGAAATAAACAAGAAATATGAAAAATTCCTGATTTCGATTCCATAACTTCAAGTGAGCTTTTTGAGGTCAGAACAAGTGCGAATCCACCACTATCTTCAAGGGAACTGCTCAGGGGATGTGGTCAATGTCTTTTTATAGTTTTCTCAAAACATGAATATCTAAATGGGTCATAGTAACTTTACGTTCACAAATGACATGAGTAACTACAGGAAACCTTAACCTCATGATATAGCATTCATATCAGGCTTTCCTATCACAGGTTCGATATGGATCTGATCCACACTAATCGGGATCTATTTTCCTCCTAAACTTCAGCCCATTGACTTAAATCATTTATTAAGCTATTTTATTATTATTATCTAGATCAAATTACGTATCTTAATTGATAAGTTATTAAAAAATTAAAAATTGCAATTAAATGTGTCCAACTTTACAGGAAATGTTGAAAATGTCCAACAAATTCAATAAAGTCAGTTGAATAAATTATGATTGTAGTTAAGTAGAGTTACGGATGGCTCGTTAGCAAAAAAACAACATCTTTTAACATTTCTAAATCATATTTCCTCTTATTGAGAAAATTTTCATCCTTTGACTATGCTACTTCTGTGCCTAAAAATTACTCGAATAGTTCTAATTCTTTAATCGATGTGAGAGATATTGTTTGAAAGGTGAGATAACTAATTCATCATACCTTGTAATGACAATATCATCTACTTAGATAAGTAAAATTGTAAGATGTGCACCATATGAAAGTGTGAACATGGAGTAATCAGTTTTAGATTGAGTGATATTGACCTCAAGTAAGGCATTGGAAAAGGTAGTGAATCAAGTACAAGATGCTTGTTTAAGTCTATAAAGCAACTTATTGAGTAGACATGCTTAAGTCTCCCCTTTTTTACTAAATCTGAGAAGAAGTTGCATGTAAACCTGCTTTTGTAAATCTCCATATAATAAGGTGTTTGAAACATCCAACTAATGAGTTGGCCAATGTTTAGCTATAGGAATATTAAGCATAGTTTTAATAGTAGATAATTTAGATAAAGGAGTAAAAGAAATTGTAAAAACAAAACCCTCTAGTTAGGAATAGCCTTTAGGTACCAAACATGCTTTATAGAATTCAATAGAACCATCATGATTATACTTTATATATAACGCCTATTTAAACCCTATTGCCTTTTTATCTAGAGATTAAAAAAATTAAAGTCCAAATTTTATTAGCTCTAATGGATTTATTTCTTCTTCCATAGTCTTTCTCTTATTAAGATCTTTTTAAGCAACAATAAAAAGAGGAATTTAATGTTCTTTGTAATGAAATTGATGAAGTTCAAATGAATTTATGAATATGTACTTAAACAAAGATATAAGGAAGTGGGATATTATGTACCTGTAAATATCGAAGAAGATTGAGCGTAATCCATATTATATGAATAATTAGCAATGTGGATTGGTGATCCTTTTACAAGCTGATAGCATTGTAGTTGTTGGCCATTTAAAGACATATTGGATGGGATGGACAATGATAGGCTGAAGGGTTAGAAAAGATGAGTTCATTACAACCTCATTTATTGGCATAGCAAGTGGGTTAGATGGGTTACATGTTGACAAATAAGTTCATCTCCCAATGTGGAGTTTCTTAACTTTGGAAAATCTGTATTAGGACTAGATGAAGGTATGGAAATTGATTTGAATGAAGATGATCAAGTGGTGCAGAAGACTCAACTTCTGTTTAGGTAATAGGTTTAATTAAATGGTCAGTGATAAAGCAAACACATGGGGGGGGGGGGGGGAGTGTGTGAATTGTGTGTGACTTAAATAATTTTTGCAAAATTTTACAATTCATATAATAATCATATCCTAGTTAATGAATAAAAACAGTACAAGCTTATCTGACAATAAAAACTTTTAAACGACAAGAGCCTATTACCCGATAGAAGCCTTTTGTGGGATATGACCCTACTTAAATAAAAGGAGCCTACTAAATGATGAATCAAGTTAAAACAATTTAAAAACAGAAGACGCCTGTTAAAACTGAAAGGAACCATCAGCAAGTTGAAAATATAAGGCACCTATTATAAAAGCGAAGGAGCCTCTCGCTGAAATGAACACGCACAATATATAATTTGGAAATATAAAAGACAAGGAGAGAGAGAGAATAAAGACATAGTCGATTTATACTGGTTCGGCTTACAACCTAAGCCTATGTCCAATTCCTAAGTATCCATCTTGAGTCTTTCACTATAAAAGATTTGAGTCTTAAATTTGATGAGCCTTTACAAGATCACGAGTACATATTTTTCAAAGTTCTCCATCTTTCAATGTTTAAAGTGCACAACAAGCTTCTAAAAGCTCACAGAAAAATAAAATAACAATTTCTCTCTTGATAGAGTGATTTCACTTTCTAAGGCACAATAAGAATAATATGACTCTCAAGAATATAGATGTTGCTCAAATGTTTCAAAAGTCTGAGTATGTTCGTTACTTCATAAGTGTTGTTGCTCTTCCTTAAATAGTCAATTTCTTCACCTAGCCGTTGCTTCAACAATATCTTTACACTACAAGAAAATAAGGCAATTCATGACATTTTATCAAATAAGGCAATCCGCGACATTTTATTGATAAAGCATTGCAGATTGTGAAGACTTTTCGTGACGTTTAAAAAATGTCACGAAAAGTTTGAATTTTTTGTAACACTTTTTGCAACGTTTTATTCAACAAAATGTCGCGGTTTAATTAAACATTTTGATATTGTATATTCCTTTATAGACATCATCAAGAAACCTAATTTGCCGCCTAGGTCCATCAAAGTCACGTTAGAAGCAAGTTTTGGAATTACATTGTATCTGTTGAACCGCTAGACACTGATCAATCTCGGAGTGATTGCGGCACTGTTCTCAATCGTATTGAAGGACGGATAAGTAGGGATTGTGAAGGATGTGACAATGGTTATAGTGCAAATCGTGGAATGCAAAGAGAGCGAAGCAAAGTTCGTGAAGTTCTTTGACATTAGGGTTTTGATGGATTTAGTCGACTTGAGTACGATGAACACCCCGTTATATACTGTCTTCTCATCCGTAGCTTGAGAGAGAGAGAGGATTGAAATGGCGTCGAAGCTTTTCTTAATCTTGCTCCAGAGCTTAATTGTTTTGTTGGACAGTAGTGGGCATTTTGTGTTAGCGAAAGAAGAGAAATGACCAAGAGAACAACGAACACATACTCAAGCGAGGACGTTGCTCTAGACTGTCTAAACTCCGATCTCTTCATCCGTTACTGCGAACACTGGGGATGTCATGTCCTCATCACCGGTCTGCTTCTTCCTTTTCTTATTTTCCTTTTCATTTAATCTTGAGAAGAACCGAACTCATGGTTTTTTTTTGTTATGTGATTAAGATACCCAATTGCAGAAAATGCCTAAAAGGAAGACTGACAGAGCTTACATTTTGGAAAAGAAGAAGCATCTTGCTAGACTCAACATTCATGAGGGTGGCAAAATTCTCCTAAGGCGGTTTTTTCTTCTTCTTCTTTTGATCTCTGCTTGTTAGATTATTACTTTTTTTTCATTTTTATTCTTATCTAGATAATTTTGGTTTAGGGGTGAAGGAAAATTAGAGAAACAGTTTCGCATGAACTATATGGGTTGTGGTATCTTTGTCTACTACCATGTCAGAGAATTCTTCCAACTCCCCGTGATGTAAATATGATCATTTAGAGCCTAGACAATCGCTTTGTCCTTACTGTTATCATATATATATATTCTTTTGTCAAATCTTGTGTACTTGTATTGTTGTTTATATACTCAAATAGGTATATAAACTCATTTCCTTATAGCTATTTTATCATGTTGAGGAAAGATAGTTTCTGACCCAAGATTATCATTCTTTCAGATTCTATGTAGCTTTAGTTTTACTGATTCTTGCATTCTTTATTTTAAGACATTGAGTATTACTGCATCTATCTCAAAGCATATCTTGGTGAATTGAGATGTGAAACATTAAACTTGATTTTGTTATTTGGACTTTTACTACGAGCCTAAGTAATACATAAATTTTTATGTATGTGAATTTTTTAGGTCTGTTTTCCCATCTTCTATCTAAATTGTAGTAAGCAAAAGATTAGAGAAGTTTAAAGATTAGTACATGAGCTGATTAAAGAAAGGCTAAAACATTTTTTATCCTTAGCTTGCTTGTTGTTATAATGGAACTTGTGACTTGGAGTGGTTTCACTCTAACAATGGCTATTTCCAAGTATCTTATTTGAACTGCTTGAAGTAACTCCAATTTGGTACTGGACATATGTTATGAAACAGAGATTGTTTCTCTATTGTACAAATTTGAGCTACAAATGGGAAATCTTTAAATATCATATCAAATTGAGCATTACTTATGTATTTTATGGGAAATGGAAAAGGAAGTTTACCATTCATTGAAAGGCAGTAATTTATAATTTACTTCCTTGTTTAATCACATGTTAATTCTTGTTGCTTATTCAGAAAAAATAATGTGCAGTTCAATCATATTAATTATTTGTTTAATGTGCTTCCATCACTATTGATAATGCTGAAAATTTTGATGGAGAACTTAAGTTGTGTGCATGTAAGCTCTTATTGGAATGTAAGTGGTTTGAACTATTTCCATGTTACATAAATTGTTTCAATGTATGAAATGAATTATACTACAGCACTTTGTCTTCTGGTCATTGTGCATCATTTCTTTACGTTCACTACTTCATTAAAGAGGATTATAAAATGTTTAGAAAGAGCATAATTTTGTTCTTTTTCATCATCTCCGAGTTGAAAAACGGGATTTTGACTTGTTATTCACCTTATAGGTATCACTTATTAACATAGAGGGGCCAACACTGTTGTATCAGAAACATATTGTAAGTGAAATTTCAACTGGCATCATCTTGGTGCAATCTGCAACCTGCTCTATTCGTAGTTTTGAGAAGAACGTGTTTTTGGTTGCAACCAAAGACTTGTCAATTTTTTCTCTTGAAGATGAAACTGGAAACATGTTGACCACTAATATAGTGCAACCCAAAAAACCCTTTAGAGCTCTATTCTTGCAAAATTTTGATAGTATTTAGTTGTTTCATATGGGTGGGGAATGTTTGTCTTTTTTCTTTTGGATATTTAGGTGTGCTGGGCATTTTGAGGTAGTGTTCTTTGTGTAATTGTCTTCATCAAAATTTTAAATGTGATGAATAAAATGTCAAATTCTTTGGTCTCTAATAATTGATGCAGCTCCTCAGTATCATCAGTAATGCTAAAAGACTTATTTTCCTATTTTTCATTTTCCAGGTCTAATTCGAAGCAATATTTGCACTAACTTTTTGAGTTCGCAAAAGTTATTAAAAAAATAAGATTTAAATAAATTTTTATTTTAAAAAATAATTATTAAAATTAAAATATTTTTCAAAAAACGAAAAAATAATAATTAAAGAATAATACAACTATCTGTGATGTTTTTGTATAAACGTCACAAAATGTCTTACGTGACGTCTTAAAAACATCGCGGAAGACAAAAACGTTGCGGAATGTGACTTTCTGCGACGTTTCCAAAAATGTCACAGAAAGACCAATCTTTTAGTGACATTTTTTAAAACGTCGCGGAACGTCCGTATTTTTCGTGACTTTTTATGAGAAACGTCGCAGAAAGTTTTTACCTACACCACATTCCGTAACATTTTTCAAAGCATCGCAAATTAGATTCTGTGACGTTTTTGAACATTCTATGTCGCAGATTGTGTTGTATTCTTGTAGTATTAGTCAACTGGATGGATTTAAATCTAAATAACTTCAATGTCATCTTTGCCAAAAATCTTTTAGTAGTTACGAGACTAATATACAACCTTCATAATTTGTAGGATCCTTTCAGATAAACTACTTTTATTAAGATAAGTTTACAAAGAAAGTTTTTGCAAGAAAGAAAACACATTTCTTATGATTTTATTTCTTTTTGAGAATATGACTGTTAATTATATAAGTATATAAGGAAATAAATCATCAAAATCTTTAATCATATAAACCTTTAGCTAACAGTCACAAGTAGTAATAGGTAAGGGATGTCAGCAAGATTTGAATGCATGTCATACAAAGCCTTGTCAGTCTTAAAAGGAAAATTTGGCTCATATAAGGTAACATCTCTACTAACAAAAAATTTGTGATTATCAAGATCATAAAGAAGATAGGTTTTCTTCCCTGTGGGATAGTTAACAAAAAAAGCGTCATCTAGGTTCAAATTTATTTGGGTGATCATGTGAATTGGAAACATAATATAAACAACCAAACGTTTGCAGATTTGTAAAATTGGGTGGCAGTTGATGAAGCTTTTCACAAGAAGTTTTCTCGGTCAAGATCTTAAATGGTGTCTTGTTTATCAAGTAAGTGGCAGTGAGTGCGCAATCCCCCTAAAAACATAAGGGAAGATCAATTTAGAAACGTAAGGCTCGTTCCACATTGAGAAGCTGACGGTGCTTATGTTTGACTATTTCATTTTAAGGAGTATCGGGTTGAATTAGTTACCGTAAAACACCATAGTCAAGGATAATTTTTTGAAAAACATGATAACCGTGTCGTAATGGATTATTTTGAAACACGTATGGAATTGGTTGCGAACATAAACCAAAAAATGAACAAGTAGGCATCATATTTCATGAGATAAGTCCAGTTCACATGTGAAAAGTCATTAACAAGAGTTAGAAAATTACAATGACCATTCCGTGTAGGCGTAGCATATTTGACCCAAACATCAACATGAATTAAATCAAGTAGATTGTTATTAATGGACACATATAAAGGAAAAGGAAGTCTAGCTTGCTTGGACAAGTGACATATTTCACAATAGTCACAAGAATCATTATTGAAACCAAGAATAGGGTCTAAAAACAGGTTGACGATGGATGGCTAAACTGAGCATGCCAGATGGTGAGTAAGTAGCAATAAGGACAGTAGCAGATGTAAAGGCATTGAGAAAGTAAAGTCCAGCTCTTTTATGACCCTGAACAATCAGGGTCCTGAAGCATACAATAATTAAGGTGAAAAATCACAACATAATTTGAAGTTTTGTTGAGATTTAGCACTGATAAAAGATTAAACTTAAAGGAGGCACAAAAAGGAAATCATTTAAGGTAATATTTGATGTGATTTATACGTTGCCAATGCCATGAATGGGAATAAGAGTTTCGTTATGTACAAAAATAGTGGAAGGGAAAAAGAGGGGAGAGGTAGCATATGAAAGAAGAAGAGGTGAAAAAAACATGATATATATGTTGCCCTAGCATTAATGAACCATTAACTAGGCATACAGAAGGTAAAAGAGCTACGGAGTCATCAGTAAGGTTGGCTTCGGGCTGATTTATCTCCATAAAACACGAAGGAGGAGTTGTTGTAGAGATTCATTGGGGAGTCGGTCCTTTGTGGTGCTGTTGGACTAACAATTGAAAACATGGTTAGATGAAGTAGAGGGTTGTCTATAAGTGTTGCCTTTACAACAATGTCGATGTCCTGGCGGAAAGCCATGAAGCCTATAGCACTTATATGTTTGAATACTGTAAGATGATCTTAAAGTATAGCAAGTCAACATTTTTAAGAAATAAATATTGGTAACACATCAAATATCCCTAGAATATTTCTGACGATTTCAATTAAATTCTTAAGATTTCTAGCATATTTCCAATATTAAAAATATGTAATTTGATTTGTAATTATTCTTTGGACTATTTGCTATCTATTTTTTTTATTTTTTATACCTAGAGAAAGTTTATAAATATGATATGTATATTGCATTGTAAATCAATCAATGCAAGCCACATCTCTATATTTTATCTTTTTTTCTTTTATCATGGTACTTGGAGCTTAAAATACCCTCTCTCCTTTTTTTTTCCCCCTAGAAAACACCAAATACACTATATCGTTCAACATCCTAAATTGTTTGACTATTGTGTTTGATTATAACAACTATTTTGTGTACAAAATATAAGTTGAAGCAATTGGTATTACCTCCAACCTTCTTAGATATGTTAATGGTTTAATTGAACTTATAAGCCTTCTAGTAAAAGCTCTATTGTAATGCATTTGTTCAAATACACCAAATGGCAAAAATTAGATCATTTGATAATTTTCTTCCTCTTCACTTCCTTCTTAGCATCAATTGCTCCTCTGACTCTTGGATGCCATTAACTAGGCATACAGAGGGGAAAAGAGCTATAGAATCATTAGTGAGGTTGGCTTTGGGCTGATTTACCTCCATAAAAGACGAAGTTGTTGTAAAGATTCAATGGGGAGTGAGTCCTTTGCGATGCTGATGGACTGACAATTGACATCATGGTTAGATCAAGTAGAGGGTTGTCTATAAGTGTTGCCTTTACAATAGTTATAACCTTCAAAGAAATATAACCTTCAGAGAAAATAGTTAAGGCAACCTTGGAATCTTGGATTGTGTCCATAAGTGCTGACTCAATGTCCTCACCCCTTTTAAGTCTTGCAGGATGTAGATCACGCCTCCTTCTTCACTTAAACCATAACCTCAAAGGTTTAGCTGGTCGAAGTTTTTCTTCAATATCTACTAAGCTTTATGCTTCTGCTCCAAGAAAGTGAAATATTTCAGAAGACCAACATTCAGTTTTTATTTTTCTGGTTGTAGTTCCTGTAATTTGTAAAGAATGTTGTCTCTCAAAATGATCAATGTAAGGTTCTCTCAAGTGTTTTGGTGGATGGTTTACGGCTTTAGATTATTACGGTAAGGTTTCTTCTAACACTCTAGAAATGGATTTTCAGAACCAAGGTCTGTTTTATCCAACTTTAAGCATTACTACTATAGCTCACCTCCAAATCAACTCAAGATAAGTAAAAAGAACAATTTTTTCACATATTAATGAAGAACAACTTTTTCATATTTCTACGCCTTATACAAGAAGAAGTAAAAATTGAGCTTTTCATATTAGCTCTTACACGTTATTTTCATGCCACCTTACATTAATGGTTGAAAATGAAATCAACAGACGATTTAAGGAGCAAGATTTTGACATGTTTCTTGCTCTCATTGGTTCAACAAAAAACAAAGATGATGTTGCTGTCTGAAATGTAACAAACTCTAACAGTGTATCAACTAGTGGTATTAGAGACTGCAAAAAGAAAAAAACTCTGATATTGCAGGGACCAAAAGTTGCGTGGAGTACGGATTTGAGCTAACTTGATCACTTTTTAATGGAAATTGACATTTTTGGTTTTGAATTCTTCCGCTGCATTGGTTTTGCAAGATTTCTTCATAATTTCATTTAAACTATCTAATTATACTCACGTTCTTTTCAACTGGTCAAAAAATTCCAACTCTACATTTGATTCTCATATCCTGGTTCTTCATCTTTCAGCTTTCCATTCCAACTTGTTTCAGCCCTTCCACTCTTCCTGCTCTGGTCTTCAATCATTCGAACTCTATTACTTTGATCCATGAACTTCTGAATTATTCCTAAGATCATCATCTCTAGTTTCCTTAGGAACCTGGGAACCTTCTTCTTCAATCTTCCTTTCTCTTCACCTTGATTGATCTAGCTAAATCTTCTACAAGTTTCAGTATAGTAGACTGCAAGAAACAACATAATTCAACAGCTCCTCCTTTGTTTTGTGGAGCCTGCATGCCTATCAATTTTCTCAAAGCTTTAAATCTCCATATTGGCAAAACTTTGGTGAATAAGTTAGCTAATTGGAAACTTGACCTGTAGAATGCCATTTTAATCTCTTTCTCTTTAATCAATTCTCTGACATAGTGGTACTTAACTTTCATGTGTTTGGCTCTCATGTGATTCGAAGGGTTCTCTACCATGGAAATTGCAGCACTAGAGTCACAGTAAATGGTGACACAATTTTCCTTCAACTCACCTACATCCATAAGAATCTTTTTCACCCACTGAGGATGCTTAGCAACCATATTCACTGCCACATGCTCTACCTCAGCTATTGACTGAGCAACACTCTTCTGTTTCTTTTAGTTCCAAGCAAAAATTCCTGATCCCAAGCTACAACAATATCCACTTCTGCTCTTGCATTCATTACAAACATATAACTCCACCTTTTCTGCTCTTCCATACCAGATTCCATAATCAACAGAATGCTTAACATATCTAAGTATCCTTCTAGCATATATAGCATGTTGCCTTGAGAGATTATGACTGAAACTAGCCATAATATTTATAGCATAAGCAACATTTGGCCTAGATGCACTTAAATACATTAATGAGCCTATCATGCTTCTATAGTAAGTCACATCGAATTGTTCACCTGGTTTTGTGGTTTCTAATTTCAGTTGATGCTCCACAGGAGTTGCCATACCACTGCTGCCCTTCTAGTTAAACTTCTTAATCAGCTCCTCTACATATTTTTTCTGATATATGAAAATTCCATTATCCCTTTGATCAATTTCCAGTCCCTAGAAATAACTCATTTCTTCTAAGTCTGTCATCTTGAATTTAGACTTCATCAACTCCTTGAACTCTTCTACCAGCTTGTCCTTAGTACTAATTATTAGCAAATCATCAACATATAAAGAACAAATCAGTTTTTCTCCATCACTGTTTTTCACATATAATGTAGCTTCATTTTTTCTTCTCATAAATCCATTCTACATCAAGTAGCTATTGATTCTTGAATACCAAGCTCTTAGAGCTTGTTTCAGTCCATATAGAGCCTTTACCAACTTGTAAACTTTCTGCTCTTGTCCACTTATTACATATCCTTCAAGTTGCTTCAAATACACTTCCTTATCTAGCATTCCATTTAGAAAGGAACTCTTCACATCCATTTGATGTACCTTCCATCTATTGTTTGCTCCCAATGCCAACAGTAATCTCACTGTGGCTAGCCTTACTACCAGTGCATAGATTTTAGGATAATCCACTCCATATTTTTGCTTATACTCTCTTACAACCAATCTAGCCTTGTACTTATTGATAGACCAATCAGGATTTAGCTTTTCCTTGTAAATCCACTTCGAGTCCATAACTTTGGTTTTTGGATTAGGCAGATCAACCAGTAACCAGGTTCCATTTTCCTCTATAGCCCTTATCTCATCATCCATTGGACCTTGCCACACTCCTTATTTGATTTCCTGATTGTATGTTTTTGGTTAAGTTCCTGCAGACATGGCATATTCAGAAACCATTAGTGCCTCATCTGCTTCCTCTTCATCTGCATCATTATACCTGAAATCAAATGAAGGGTTAGTTTCATTATAAATTAAGGCCAGATCCCTCTCCTTATGAGAACTATTAGAGCTAGAAGTCTCCTCTTGAATTTCTGAACTCAATTCATCACTTTCTAAGCTAGGTGATAACACCTCCTGATTCCCTTCATTTCCTGAATTGTTTGAATTATCTTCTACTATCACTTCCTGATATAATGTTTCTCTTATGGCCTCATCAACAATTGGTTCATTCAATGTTATTTCAATACCAACTCCTCCAGATTTTCTGACTGTAGATTCTCCCCAGTTCCATCCTTCACTTTCATTAAACTTTACATCTCTCGACTCAAACATCTTCTAAGTTTCTAGATTATAAATTCTGTATCCCTTAGATTCTGCACTATATCCCATCATAACTCCCTTCACTGCTTTCTCATCTAACTTTGTTCTCTTAGCATCTAGAACATGCATGTAAGCTATGCATCCAGACACTCTCAAATGATGCACCTTTGGTTTAATACCAAACCAAAATTCGAAAGGAGTTTTCTCCTTCAATGCTCTAGTTTTCAATCTGCTCTGTAAATAGACTGTAGTGAAATAAGCTTCTAGCCAAAATCTTCTAGTTACATTCATTCCAAACATCATCGACTTTACCATCTCCATAATAGTTCTATTTTTCTCTCTGAAACTCCATTCTGCTGTGGTGAATATGCAACTGAAAATTGATGAAAAATGCCTTCCTTTTCAAAGTAATTCTTCATTTTATTCAAAACTTACTCTCCTCCTCTGTCACTTCTTAAACATTTCACTTTCTTTCCACATTGGATCTCATCTTCTGCTCTCCATACTTTAAAGAAACCAAACACTTGATCTTTACTTTTCATGAAAAAAATCCACGTATATCTATACACATCATCAATAAATTCCATACAATATCTGTTTCCTTTAGCTGATGGTGTATCCATAGGTCCACAAACATCCGTATGCACCAGCTATAACTTCTCAGTATCTCTCTAATCACTAGCTGGAAAAGGTAAAACATGGCTTTTTCCCTTTGCACCAGGTTCACACACTGTTTTCAACTTACTGTTTAACTGTGGTGTTCTATGAACTAGATCTTTTCTTTGCAGGTCAATACTTCTATGCCATAATTGAGTCAATTCTATCACTAGTATAGCAACAAATGCTCCATCCACTTCTGTCATTTTAATCTTGAAAACTCTATTCATCATCAAAATTTTATGCACCAGCTCACCTTGTTCATTGAAAATCATGCACATTTCATCTTCAAAGTAGGCTTTATACTTCTTTTCCAAATGCTGACGAACACTTATCAGATTCTGATCAAGTTTTGGAATATAATACACTTCCTCAAGTATTGTATTTCCAGCCCTTGTAGCTAATTCCACAGCACCCTTCTAAGATATAGGTATGATTTCTTCATTTCCAATCTTTACCACTGTATTTATATTTGTTTCTTTCTTAACAAATGTTTCTCTTCTTTTTGTCATGTGTTTGAAACACCCACTATCTACTAACCACTCACTCCCTTTCTCATCCTTTGCTTCAGCTGTACACGTTTCAACAATAGAATCATTTTTCTTGGTTTTGTGACAAGTTTCTAACACAAATGCACTCTCCTTAGTAACTTGTTTTTTCTAGTGGTTTACTGATTTGTGATGATCCAGGTTGAGTGTTCGAGATGTTTTGTAGGTTACCTTGGAAGTTGGGACAATTTTCAGATTGTGGTTGAGATAAGGGATTGCTAACAGAATATGTAATTTGGGGTTGTTGGCTTGATGCTTATGTGTGTATAGGTTGGTAAGGCATCTGATGTGTGAAGGTTGGTTGAGATACATATGACTGGGTTGTTTGAGGTTAAGGTGAATAAGTTTGAGATAACAAAGGATGAGAAGTGTAATGTTACGGATATGGTGCATTTTCAGAATTTGCAACATAATATGCTTGGTAAACTTATGATCTAGGAATGTTTTGGTAAGGTTGTGTTTGAATTGGCATTTGGTTTGATGAAGTATTTTGTCTTTGTAAAGGATTTATTGGTGGTGGTTTTCCAAAAAAGAGACTTTGAGGGTTTTGTTGCTCTTTAATCCACTTTTCATGACATACTCTATTCGAATGTTCCCCTGTTTTGCAATGAATACAATCTACATTCTCATTCCAATAACATCCTTTAGTAGCATGATTACTCTTCCCCACAGAATTTTCAATTTGGAAACATGCCCCATCTTGAAATTCTAGGTCCATTTTGCATTCGGTTAGAGTTGTTTCCAGAATATTAGTTGATGCTTTGGAAATTTTATGGATGGTTCAGATAAGGCAATTGCTGAGGGAATTGTGTTTGGGGATGCACTTGAGGCATTTGGTACTGCATTTGGCTTTGGTAGGACTTGTTTTAAGGATATGATGTCATCTGGTAAGGATTTTGGGTGTTTTGTGGCTGGTTTTGTGAGTGTTGAAGCTTCTGTGGTCGCACTACATTTGGTTCAAGAAGGTTTTGGTTCAAATTTTGTGTTTGGGTGTGGCTTGGTGGGTTTTCTAGTACTTTGAAAAGTTCTGCCTTCAAAGCATACTCCTCTCCTTCTCTTCTAATCCCATATCTCTTCTTATACATTTCTAGCACATTAAAAACTTGCTCCAATGTCACTAAATCTGGATCATTATTGAATTGCCACTCCACAGGTGCTATACTAGCTTCAAATCTCAAGGGAAATCTGCTCAGAAACTTGTCAACTATTCTTTTAGTGTTAGTATTTTCACCAAACTCCTTCAACTATTGCACTAAACCTATGAATCTAGATTTTGCTACGGCCACATTCTCTTCATCTCTCATTGAAAAGTTTTCAAACTTTCTCATTACTGCCTGTTTCTTCAATCTCAGTGACTGAGCTGAGCCTACATACTCTAGCTTCAGTGCATCCCATAGCTCTTTAGCACTTTTGTACCTTGCATGTCTTAGCAATATTGTCTCACTAACTACTGACTTTAGAAAGATAAGAACCTTAAAGTCCTTGCCTCTGTCCTACCTAATTCTTGTTAATTGTTGATCTGTCAAATATGTTGTTCCCTCAACATCAGTTACTCCTTCATTTACTACATCCCAACATTCACAAATTCTGAGATAGTCCTCTAGTCTAAGAGCCCAAGCTTTATAGTTTTCATCAGTTAAGACTGATATATTTGCCTGTACACTTTGCAAGTTCATCACAAGGAAATTCATACCTGCCATGGTTCTGATTCAGTCCAAGTTATGTGAACCTTACAGCTTTGATTCCACTCTCATTGGTTCTAGATTGCGCCTCCTTCTTCACTTAAACGACAACCTCAAAGGTTTAGCTGGTCGAAGTTTTTCTTCAATAGCTACTAAGCTTTATGCTTCTACTCTAAGAAAGTGAAATATTTCAGAAGACCAACATTCACTTTTTATTTTTCTGGTTGTAGTTCCTGTAATTTGTAAAGAATGTTGTCTCTCAAAATGATCAATGTAAGGCTCTCTCAAGTGTTTTGGTGAATGGTTTATGGTTTTAGATTACTACGATAAGGTTTCTTCTAACACTCTAGAAATGGATTTTCATAACCAATGTCTGTTTTATCCAACTCTAAGCATTACTACTACAACACACCTCCAAATCAACTCAAGATAAGCAAAAAGAACAATTTTTTCACAGATTAATGAAGAACAACTTTTTCATATTTCTGCGTCTTATACAAGAAGAAGTAAAAATTGAGCTTTTCATATTAGCTCTTACAAGTTATTTTCATGCCACCTTACATCAAATGGCTGAAAATGAAAACAAAAGATGATTTGAGGAGCAAGATTTTGACATGTTTCTTGCTCTCATTGGTTCAACCAAAAAAATAAAGGCGATGTTGTTGTCTGAAATGCAACAAACTCTGACAGTGTATCAACTAGTGGTATTAGAGATTGCAGAAAGAAAAAAGCTCTGATATTGTAGGGACCAAAAGTTGCATAGAGTACAGATTTAAGCTAACTTGATCACTTTTAATGGCAATTGACATTTTTGGTTCTGAATTCTTCTGCTTCATTAGTTTTGCAAGATTTCTTCATAATTTCATTGAAACTATCTAATTCTACTTTAGGGTTTTTTCAACTGATCAGAAAATTCCAACTCTACATTTGCTTCCATATTCTGGTTCTTCATCTTTCAGCTTTCCATTCCAACTTGTTTCAGCCCTTCCACTCTTCCTACTCTAGTCTTCAATCATTCAAACTCTATTCCTTTGATCCATGCACTTCTGAATAATTCCCATGATCATCATCTCTAGCTTCCTTAGGAACCTGGGAACCTTCTTCTTCAATCTTCCTTTCCTCTTCACCTTGACTGATCTAGCTAAATCTTCTACAAGTTTCAGTATAGCAGGCTACATGAAACAACATAATTCAATATTAAGTTTGTAATCGATGAAAATATTGAGAGATGCATGATTAAGAGCTGCGATCAAATAGCTGAGGAAGTTGAAATGGACGTCTTCACCCCTGAAATTCAGGAAAAGGTCATATTTTTTAGAACCTTGAGAAGATACTAACAAAGAGGAAGCCATAGTAAGAAGATGACCGAGGCAGATTACATATAATTCATAATAAGAAAGCCATTACGTGCATGGATATAAGTATAAGAAGTTGCTATGCATGATGATCTTCCCTGAAAAACCCTTCAAAATGTAAACTTTCTTCATGTGAAGGGAAGAAAAAAAGCACTCAACTGAGACCAAGTACAAGTCTACACACGAAAATATACAGAAAGAAAGATCCAAGTTTTGACGTTTGAACTCTCCTTTTTCATCTTTTTCTACCTCAGATAACTATAGAAAAGAAAGCGTTTACATTGAATTCAAGGTAGAAAAATAAGTAAAAAGATATAAAGAAAGGAGTAAATATATTAAATAAAACGATATATTTATCTATTGCTAAATTTGCCTTTATTACACATAACAAACCCTTTTATTTACATGACATATTAATTGTTCCATACCTTATTATCAATCTTTTATCTATTGCTAAATTTGAGAGAAATAATTTATACGTAATTGAATTTAACTCATATGGTTATGTTGTGAAGGACATTCAAACTTATATAGCGCTTCTTGAGAGTAACATTCACAAAAACCTCTACCCATTAAAGATTATCATAAATTTTCACAATCATGCTATCTATATTGCTCATTTTGTTCCGTCAAATCTCTGGAATCGATGCCTTGTTCACCAATCTCACGTAACTCTTGTTAGAAAATTTTGCCCCTAAGGGCAATTTTGTCATTTTCCTATGAAGCAGACAATTATTAATTGTAATTTTACCTTTTCAATAAACTATCGGTTAAGTTATGTAATTTGATCTAGATAAGGGTAATAAAGTGGCCTACTAAATGATTTAGATGGATGGGTTGAAGGTCAGGTAGAAACTGGATCCCTATTGGTGTGGACTTGGTTCATATCGGAATTGTGATGGAGAAACCTGATATGGAAGTCATATAAATAGGTTATGATCTCCTGCAATTGCTAATATCAATCGTAAGCATACGGTTCTCTGACCCATTAAGAGAGCTTACGTATTGAGAAAACTGTAGAAAGACATAAACCTTGTGTCGAGAAACACTTTCCGTAAAGGTCTCAGCAGATTCGTGATCGTTTGGAGCCTAGAATTGGCATCAAAATCAAAGATGAAACCAAAATCAGGTATTCCTCATTTCCTTCATTTCTAACCCTTTCTTGTATGATTTGGGTATGTAATAAGGTCTATACTACGTATTACATGTGGTATTAGAGCGGTTACGTGATTGGGATGCCAAAAAACGAAGGTTTTTCAATTTTTCATCTCATATAATTTTCCTCCATTTTTGATTCGTTTGTTAGTTTATATATATATATATAATTAAGCAAAAGGTATATATAATGCTAGCTATAAAAACGGATCAAAAACGGCCCAAACGGATGGAAAAATGGCATCCCGGGATGCTAAAAATTGCCTTTGGCATCGATGGAAGAGACAACGTCCGGTGCGTGTGGATGCTGCTACAGTAGCAACAATGCACCCGCCAATCAGACACTGACATGTCTCTCTAGCAAGCAATGGATGCATGTCGCATGTGCACATCACGCACGACATGCAACCCACGACACATCCATCCATACACGTGGCACAGTTGAATTTGCAACAAGTGGTGGTGCGTGCGTTGCATGCACTGTATAGTAAGCGAGCGTATGTGCATGTTGCACACATGCTAGATGTATCTGGAGCACATCGATGCTACTGATATATGTTGCCACGTTAGCATGACATCTATCGTACGGACCACAGTAAAAAAAAGAAAAATTTTCATAAAGTTATCCCAGGTATTTTTGGGTCAGTTTTCAGGTTGGGGAATTTTTTACAATGATTTTCTAATTTTTCTAGATTTATTACATTGCTAATTAGATTCTAGAAAAGTTTTAAGGATTTTTTTAAAACCAATTTTGAGTGCACTTTCGTACTTCGAACTGCACATAACGGAGACACTTAAAGTTGTATGCTCGTGTGTTAGGTTCGGTATTTAGAAAAGTATGATGGACACTCTCACTTAGAATTTCTTAAATAAAAGTCTTAAATAAAGTTTAAAGATGATATTTTTAGTTTTTGTATGTGATTACTTGATTGTTCATTTGGTTTTTACATTTATAATTAATTTTCACATACATTATGCCTATGTAGAATGTGGGGATGACATTAAGATGTATCCCTTATGTTTGTGGACTTTCTGGGGTACTGATGAGAATGTAGTTATCAAAATGGCCTTTTAAGTTAGTATTTTGGATTGTTCTGCTTACATGTTGGGGGATATCTTTAGCCTCATGTTTGGTTATTTTGCCTAAAGGTTTTAGCCTTACATAAGGTTTTGATATGTTAATAAAGACATTAGATAGAGGAAAGTTGTTGCTTAAATGATCTATTCAACTAAATGTGGTAGTGTCGTGAGTGTTCATGGTTTAACCCTGTTCGCTTTTATGCGAGTATCTAATTGCATATATTATGTATTTAGCCTAAAGATGTTTCATAATATTTTTAATTGGATTCTCGGTATAGATACTTTTTTAATGTTTTAAAGTATTATTGTTGTCCTGCATTTATACTTATCTTGATATTGTCTTTTATATTTTTCAGTCACCTTTTTGGTCAACAACAATGTTGTCACCATTAAAACCTTAAATAGTTTCAACTTCAAGAAACAGAAGAAGGACGTGGAGTTTGTGTTGGAGATGCCAGACATTAGCATGACCATGCACAACGAGAGGCCTCCACCACTTATAAATGTCAACTCAGAAGCTGACAAAGCAGTGATGGAAACCTGGGAAAGGTCAAATACGATGCACTATTTGATCATTAAGAGGTCAATACCTAATCATCTATTGAGTTGATTGGCATACATAACCGTAGCTAGGGAGTTCACGGACAACATATCCCAGAGGTAGATGGTGTCTTCTTATGTTGAGCAGAGTGCCTTGATCAAGGAACCATTCTCCATGAGGTACACTAGAGAGAGAGGCATTCGTGAGTATATCATTCGGATGGTGCAACATCAAAGCAAGCTAAAGGTACAGGATATATCAATCACTGACTCACTTATAGTGGATCAGGCACTAAACAGTCTTCCTTAGGAATTTAAGATGTTGGGCACCTCGTACATCTCGTAGGATGAGACCTGGGAAATCAATGCCTTAGTTTCCCAGTGTGCTGCAGTAGAGGAGAAGATCAAGAGCTCTCCTCATATAGTTATGTTTGTAGCTGTGATGGGTAAGAGGAAGGCTAAACCCTAACTACCTAAGGGTAAGGGTAAGTAACCTAAGCCCTCTCCTCAGATTCAGAGTGGGCAATCTAGCATTGTGAAGGGCCCTCAATATGGGTTTGTATTGTATTTAGAAGACATATTTTATATATCATCTTTTAGATAGAACCTAATATCTGTATCAATTTGGGATAAGGAAGGTTATCATTTTGTATTTGATAATGCAACTGTAAATATTTATGTCAATACAGGACATATCAGAACTGCTTTCTTATCCTACGGATTATATAGTATGTGTCTTACTCCTAATGAAATGTATAACTCTTCTTATGTTGCCAAACCTGTTACTCGAAAGAGAACCTTCATAAAAGACACACCATGCATGTTATGACATAAACTTCTTGGCCACATTTCTAGGGAGAAGGTTAAGAGATTGATAAAGGATAACATTCTCCCAACTTTGGACTTCAGTGATCTAAAGGCATATGTCAACCAAGATAAAGAAGAAGGTGTCAACTCGTGCTTCAGGCTTATTGGACCTCATACATACAGATGTTAGTGGTTCCTATACGATCACGTTGTGCAATGCCAAATATTTCCTGACATTTATACATTTAAGACTGAAGTTGAGAACCAATTGGGAAAATTAATAAAGATAGTCAGATCTGATAAAGGAGGGGAATACTATGGCAGACATGGGGTTGCAAGACAAGAAAAAGGTCTGTCTGCCAAGTACTTGGAGTTAGTTAGAATGGGGCTTAGTTCACTATACCAGGTAGTCTTGAGAAAAATGGAGTGACCGAAAGGCGCAATCGTACTCTAAAGGACAAGACAAGGTCAATGTAGAGTAGGACTAACCTACCTGAATACTTTTGGGGTGAAGCCATCAAGACGACATTATATATCTAAAACAAAGTCCCAAGCAAGTCAGTACCAAAGATGCCTTTTGAGCTTTGGGCTGGAAGGAAACCAAGCCTTGCACACATTCGTGTACAGGGTTGCCATGTTAAGGCGAGGTTATATAATCCTTATGAGAGAAAATTGCAACCTCGTTTTGCTTATTCCTATTTAATGGGTTATTCGAACCACTCTAAGGGTTACAGATTTTACTATAGAGAGGGAGGGGCCAGAATAGTGGAATCATAGACGGCAAAGTTTCTAGAATACAATGTCTATGATGAGGGAGGATCCTCACATCGTCTAGTAGATAGCAGGACAGATACTACGATTATTTCGTACTCAACTCTCATACAGTCAACTCTGGTGGATGAAGGCTTGAGCACCGTGCCTATGTAAGCACATGAACCTAAACCTATTTAAGAAAAGGTTTTTGAGGTACAAAAGCCTGTACAGTTGCGTAGATCCACCAGAGAGAGGCAACCTACTATCTCATCAAATTACATAGTCTATTTGGGTAAGCAAGACTATGAAATTGGACATGTTGTAGATCCAGCTACTTTTTGAGAAGTTGTTTCTGAACCTCATGTGGATATGTGGTAGGAAGTAATGAAGGATGAGATGCAATCTATGAGGCATAATAAGCTATGGGAGCTTGTTAATTTACCTTGACATTGCAAGCCTACTAATTGGAGTTGGCTATTTAAGACCAAGAAGGACACACAGGATCAAGTTAAGCGTTTAAGGCACGTTTAGTTGCCAGGGGATTTACTCAGAGAAAAGGAGTTGACTTTAATGTTACCTTCTCTTTTGTCTCCTCAAAGGATACATTTAGAGTGATTATGGAAATAGTAGCTCAATATGATATAAAGCTATATCAGATGGACGTTAAGACTGCTTTCTTCAATGGTAACCTTTATGATAAGGTCTATATAGAGCAACCTGAAGGATTTCAAGATTAGGATGCAACTGACAAGGATTGCAAGTTGAATAAAAAAAGGTATGGTTTGAAGCAAGATTCCAAACAGTGGTACCTAAACTTTGATGAGGTTTTGACCTCATTTAACTTTGTGGAAAACAAAGTCAAAAGATGCTTATACTATAACGTCGGAGGAGCAAGGTGATCTTTATACTATTGTATGTTGATGATATATTGCTCGTGTCAAATGATTTGACCATGTTGCATGAGATAAAGCAACTTTTGGCCAAACATTTTGACATGAAGGATTTAGGTGAAGCATTTCTTATCCTCGGTATACAGATTTACTGGGACAGATCTCAACACTCGTTAGCCTCTCGCAAAGCACATACATTGAGTGTGTGCTATAAAGGTTTAATAAGGTAGAATATAGACCCGTTGTAGCACCTATCTCTTATAGAGAGAGATTATCTTTGGCGCATTGTCCAAAGAATGAGGTTGAGAGAGAGGCTATGAGGAATGTTCCATATTTTAGTACTATTTGTAGCTTGATGTATGCCCAAGCGTGCATTAGACTGGACATTACATTTGTTGTTGTATTGCTACGCTGACATCTAGCTAACTCAAATGTGGGCTATTGGAATGCAGTCAAAGGAGTGTTGAGATACCTAAAGGGTACCAAGGATTATACGTTGACATACTAAAAAGTCAACGATTTAAACCTCACAGGGTATACGGACTCTGATTTAGCTATGTGTCTAAATGATTGGAAGTCCACTTCAGGATACATTTTTAAGTTGGCAAATGGTATAGTATCATGGAAGAGTATCAAGCAGACACTGGTGACTTCCTCGACCATGTATGCAGAGTTTTTTGCCTGTTATGGAGCTGCTACATAGGCTATGTGACTCAGAAACTTGATTTTTAAGTTGTCTGTGGTGGATTTGATTGCTAGACTCATACTATTATATTGTGATAATCTTGTTGTAGTGTTGTTCAGTAACAATAATAAGAGTATCACATGGTTTAAGCATTTGGAGGTCAAGTATTTGACCATAAAGGAGTAGATCCAAAAGGGTGATGATGAAATGGAACACATCAGGATTAAGGAGATGTTAACTGATCCATTGACTAAAGGACTTCGCTCACTAGTGATTGCCAAACATGTATCCTATATGGGTATGTTGAAGTCTCCTTAGACATCATTAGTTAGGGATCACTGTATTTTGCTCCTTAAATGTTTGTATATTTTGTTATATTATGACATTATGATTATTTATTAATAAAGATGATCATATTCTTTTATCCTCAGTAATAACTGTTCTTGTATATAGTCATAATATATGTGGAAGTCTTAAGATTTGTGTCGATCTTAAGCATTTTAAAGGTCATTGGGCATTTATAAAGATTGACCTTGAGCCTATATCATTAAACACATAAAGGTTATATGGATATCCTTAAAGTTTCATATGACATAGGGGGATATAAGTTTTAATCCCATAAAGGTTCTCTAATATAGTTTAGCATTTGGTTGGATAATATAAAGGTTTACTCTAATGTTGTTTAGCATCTAGTGAGAGCAAACAAGTTTTCTCTAATGTTGTTTAGCATTCGGTGAGAGAAAATAGGATTTCTCTGCTACAGTTTAGCACATGCAGTTTAATATAAAGTTGGAGAAATCGAGACCTACGAACGAAGATGACACGTATTAGATCATAAAGGTATCATCCTAGTCTACCACATTACATTTTCCCATTCATGTTAGTAAGGTATTAGACATTTGTGATTATATTAGACTTGTGTCCTATATGACACATATGTTTGATATTTTTTGGTATCAAAGCCTTGCAGGATAGAATATAAGACTTTCATTACCTTTGGATCAAAACTTTTTAAATTTTGGCACCAATATAGTAGCGTGACTTAATTGGGTTTTAAAACTATTTTAAACTTGACTAAAACCACAATTAATAATTGTCCAAAGGGGAGAATGTTAGACATTTTTGCCCATAACGGTAATTTTGTCATTTTCCAGTAAAGTGGACAGTTATTAATTGTAATTTTTTCTTTTCATTAAATTATCAGTTAAGTTATGTAATTTAATCCAGATAAGGGTAATAAAGTGACCCAATAAATGATCTAGATTGATGGGTCAAAGCTCGGGTAGAAAATGGATCCCTTTTAGTATAGACCAGGTCCATATCGGACTTATAATAGGGAAGCCCAATATGGAAGTTATATAAATACGTTATGGTCTCCTGCAGTTGCTCATATCAATATCGAACTTGTAATGGGGAAGCCCAATATGGAAGTTATATAAATAGGTTATGGTCTTCTGCAGTTGCTCATATCAATTATAAGCATATGGTTCTTTGACCCGTTAAGAGAGCTTACATATTGAGAAAACTGTAGAAAGACCTAACTCTCGTGTCGGGAAACATTTTTTGTAAAGGTCCTGGGAGATTCATGATTGTTTGGAGCTCTCAATTGGAATCGAAATCAGAGATGGAATCAAAATCAGGTATTCTGTATTTCCTTCATTTTAACCCTTTGATGTACAATCCTGGATACGTAATGAGGTCTATACTATATATTACAACTCTTTCTAGTTTAGATTTTTTTTTAAAGTCTTTAAAGCATTCTAAAATCAATTATTCTCCTTATTTTTAAGAAAAAATATACCTCTTTCACTTCACTATCTTTTTTGGTCTCTACATATCCATTACAACCAATTCGATATGATACTGAGGAGCCTTCCTCATCATTTACTCTAATTAGGTGCCACTACTTTATTATTTTCATAGATGACTTTAGTAATTACACTGCAATTTTTTCTCTTACTCAAAATTCTGAAGCGATTAATTTTTATGCCTTTTTAAAGCCATTTTTCAAAACTATTTCTCCATTATAAAAAAAACTTTTCAATGTGATGGTGCATATAACTTGTCCAAGGTCCCGTCTTCCAATTCGTTAATAATCGTAGCTTCACCTATCATATCTCACGTCTACATGCCCTCAATAAAATGGTATTTTCAAATGAAAAATGTGTCATATTATTGAAATCGACCTTATCCTCCTCTTTTATGCATCTTTGCCCAAATCCTTTTTGTTTGAATCTTTCTCAACTGTGTTTACCTTATTAACTTATTGCCCACTTCTATCCTTATCACAAGTCACCATATAAGCTCCTTTTTCACACTAAACTTAACTTTTCCCATCTTTGAGTGTTTGATTTTATCTATTTTTTTTCTTAGCTTCACTCAAAATCACAAACTTTCTGCTAAATCCTTCCTTATATCTTTCTTAGATATTTTCCCAAATATAAAAGTTATTGCTATCTTGACCTTCAAATACATAAATTTTACATCCAATTCTTCACCATCTTCAAGCATTCGCCTACTTTTACTTCTCACTTTATCACCTCTCTCACTACCTTAGACAAACACGCAAACACACCTCCTTTACCCACAGCTACACTTAACCATCATCATTACCATCACTCCCTAATATGACCTAATTCATCTCCAATGATATTATTGAGTGGCTCCTCCATACTAAGCAACTATTTATATGAAACTAGATTCACAAGTAGTTAAAATATATGACTCTATATTTTGGTTCTAACAATGTTATTATGATAATGGTAATAACCTACCCATCACATCTACTAGTTAATTAAGATTCATTACATATAACCCTTTTATTTACAAGACATATTAATTGTTCCATACCTTATTATTAGTCTTTTATCTATTGCTAAATTTACGAGAAATAATTTATGCCTAATTGAATTTAACTCATATGGTTATATTGTGAAGAGCATTCAAAATTAGATACCGCTTCTTGAGAGTAACATTCACAAAAACCTCTACCCATTAAAGATTCTCATAAATTTTCACAATCATGCTATCCATATTGCTCATTTTGTTCCTTCAAATCTCTGGAATTGATGCCTTGTTCACTAATCTCATACAACTCTTTCTAGTTTAGAATTTTTTAAAAGTAAATTCTTTAAAGCATTCTAAACTAAATTATTCTCCTTATTTTTAAGAAAAAAGTATACATCTTTCATTTTACTATCTTTTTATTTCTCTACATATCCATTACAATTAATTTGACATGATATTTAGGAGCCTTCTTCATCGTATCTCATATCTACATATCCCTCAATAAAATGGAATTTTCAAATGAAAAATATGTCATATTATTGAAATCAACCTTACTCTCCTCTTTTATTCATCTTTTCCTAAAGCCTTTTTGTTTGATTCTTTCTCAACTATGTTTACCTTATTAACTTGTTGCCCACTTATATCCTTATCACCAGTCATCATATAAGCTCCTTTTTCAAACCAAACTTATCTTTGAATGTTTGATTTTATCTATTTTTTTCTTGGCTTCACTTAAAATGACAAACTTTCTCCTAAATCCTTCCCTATGTCTTTCTTAGATATTTTCCCAAATATAAAAGTTATTGCTATCTTGACCTTCAAATACACAAAATTTACATCTCTAGATATGTTCACTTTCTTAAAACTATTTTTATTATGCAAACAATCTTTTACATCCAATTCTTTACCATCTTGAAGCATTCACCTACTTTCACTTCTCACTCTATCACCTCTCTGACAAACTTAGACAAAGACACCACCCTTACCCACAGCTACACTTAAACCATCATCATCACCATCACTCCCTCACCTCTATCTCCTTCTCTTTCTCCTCCCCTTCAACAACTTATGGTCACTCGAACTAGACATAATATATGTGCCCCTTTAAAATTCTTTAATCATATCACCCGTAGCACTACCACTCAATCCTCTTCTGATCCTAATTTCTTCACTCAACTTGACAAGTTCATTGCCTTTCCCCCAAATAAACTTAGACACTTACCATTCCTCCTCCTAATATTAATATTATCGGTTGTAAATGGGTTTTTATAACTGAACTCAAGACCATTGGATCTCTTGATCACTATGAGGCTTGCCTTATCACTAAAGTCTATCATCAATTCCTAAGTATTGACTACATTCAAACTCATCACCATCTACATCATTCTCACTCTTGCTCTTATAAACAACTGGCTCATTAGACAACTTAAAATTAATAATGCCTTCCTTCATGGAAGCATTCAAGAACCTATTTATATGGTTCAACCTCCTGGCATTACTTAACTCATCATCCTCACTTTTTGTCTAAAAAATGCTCTTTGTGGCCTTAAATAAGCATCTCGTGCCTACTTTCATGTTCTCAGTCAAAAGCTTTAGGAAATAAACTTAACTTGCTTAAAATTTGATACTTCACTTCTCATCCATTCTACCTCATCTCACACCATCTTCCTCTTGGTTTATGGGATGATGTCTTGGTTACATGTTCTTCATAAGCATTCATCTCTTCTATCATAAATGAGCTCAACAACACCTTTTCCATCAAAGATTTAATGATTTTGATGATAACTTTATAATATTTCAAAATTCAAATTGGATTTATTTCCTTATATATAAACAACAGTATAATTCTTGAAAGGAAATAAAACCATTGAATTACTGCTTTCCTTCTTATAGGAACCTTCTTTATGAGATTGCCTTATTAAAAAATGGTTTATCCAAAAGGATACTACTTATTATGAAAGTCATATATTAGCTGCATGATTATCGAAATGTTTTTTGCCAAAGGTGACATTGAAGTTATGCGGAATTAAATCCTTTCAATTGTCCACTAAAGATACAAGTGAAGTAACAGCTAGTTGAAAGAAAAGCCTACCTAAGGAAGAGCAACTGCTTTTGTGAACACATATTAGACTTTTGAAGTACAACTATAGCATAAAGTCTTTTGAAAGTGATATTAATGAAAAATTACTTATTCTTTAGAAAGTGAAAATATTTTTGAGAGAGATCAGTGTAGCTCAAATCGAGCAAACTTCATTTTCTGTTGAGAGCATGTAGAGGTTAGCTAAATACTACTAGTTTGTAACGTTGGAGAACCTTGAAAAATATTAACTTCTGAGCTTGGAGAGGCTCGTCAAATTACTGCTTAGATTTTCATAGTGAAACACTCAAGTTCGATACTTGAAGACTAAACATAGGCTTAGGCTGTAAGCTGAACCAATATAAATCGATTGCGTTATTCTTTGTAAATTGAACCAAAATAAATTGACTCTGTTATTCTCTTTCTTCTCTTAACTTTTATATTTCCGCATTATATTGCATGTGTGCTCATTTCAGCTAGAGACTCCTATTCTAAAGTAGGTTCCTTCTGTTTATAACTTGCTAAAGGTTCTTTTTATTTTAACAAGCGTTTTCTGTTTTAATTTTGTTTTGAACTAGTCTTATTCTTTAATATGCTCCTGTCGTTTAACAGGCTACTATTGTCGAACAGGCTTTTATTATTTTTAACTTTTAGCGGGCACTTGTCTTTATCCCATTGAAAGCAATTCTTGAAAAAATTTTAAGTTACACACTATTTCCCCCCTCTTATGTATTTTGCTTTTATCATATTTCTTAGAATATTCCCTAGAATTTCAACTAATTCCTTAACAGATTTCTAGAAATTATCTAACAAATTTCTAACAATGTAAATGTGCAATTTGGTATGTAATTATTTACTTTTTATTTTTATGCCAAAAAAAGTATATAAATACGACACTTATATTGCATTGTAAATCAATCAATGAAAACCAAAGCTCTGTCTCTTTCTTCTTTTATCAAAAATGGTTTTCTTCTTCTTGGTAGAAACAGACTTTTTTTTTTTTTTGGTTAAATGAATAAGATATTTGGTTATCAATAGCCAAGCTATCCAAAAAAATTACAAGGTACACCAATCATCAAGTTACAGAGGATTTGCCTATCTGATCACTACTGGACGATACCCAGACAAATAGCAGAAGACTTGCTTCGGTTTACAAGGGGAGCTTTACAATACTTTTTATTATTGATATGCTTAACTTGATCTGAGCATCATTTTATTATTGGAGACAAACGTATTAAATTCTTATTGGTCATCTCCATTTGAAGTCTTAAACATCGTTCAATGCTACTGTGACGACTTCAAAAGAACCAACGACAATGTAATAATTTACCAAGTTCAACTTGCCCTTCAGGCAGAAACCGAAACAGTGTCCTCAAGAAATGGGTAATCGGTATAACCAACGACAGGATCTAGTATATAGAATGTAGTTCGGTTGTACTTGTTCAAAGGAGCATTAAGCTCAAATCTCTTAGGCAAATCAGGATTGGCCAAGAAAGAACGACCATAAGCAACAAGATCTGTCCGGTTCTCTTCCACAGCTTTGTTTCCATCTTCCTTGTGGTAACCACCTGCAGATATGAAAGTTCCATTGAAAGCCTTTCTCATGGGCAACAGGGTTTCTGATGTTTCATGTTTTTCTGCAGTTGTCTTCATTCTTGGCTCAACCATGTGACAGTAGAGAATCCCATATTTATTCAATGACTCTGCCAAATATAGTCCCAGAGCCCTGGGATCTGAGTCTCCACTGTCAAAATAGTCTGCAAATGGTGAAAGCCTTATCCCGACTCTATCTGCTCCTATCTCATTTGCTACAGCTTCCACTATATCAAGTGCGAACCTGCATCGGTTCTCTAGAGATCCTCCGTACTTGTCTGTTCGGTCATTAACGTGATCTTTCAAAAATTGGTCAATCAGGTAACCATGTGCTCCATGTATCTCGACCCCATCAAAGCCTGAGACCATAACACCCAATTCAGGACCGTTTCTGCTACTTGAAGTTACATCTACTGGTACATTTTCTGGTACTTGAAGTTAGAAGATAGAATGGCTTACCAGCTTCTATAGCATTCCTCGCAGCGATCCTGAAATCGTTGACAATCTGAGGAATTTCTTCTGTTCCAAGTCGCCTTGGAGATGTGAAAGTGCCTTCAATTGTATTGTCTGTAGATGACATCGGATTAATTGGCTTGTCTGTAGATGATATCGGATCCTGTCCACTGGGCTGGAAGCCTGTACCAAACCAACCATATCAGTGGATGAGTTGCTATACTCTGGCAGTCCATGTGAATATTTGCATTTTGCATGGAAATAAAAATAAAGGTCAATTCATTTTACCCAATCTTTTCTTTCCATAATATGGGGGATATGGACTTTGGATTAGGGACAATGAATACTTCGAAAGATGGAGGTTTATAAAAGAAAAGCTCACCTGGATTTGAAACTCTTCCTACATGCCAAATTTGAGAAAAGAAGATACCACCTTTGGCGTGGACAGCATCTACAATAGGTTTCCATGCCTCAATTTG